>JAQJVL010003840.1:0-54004 GCA_035578905.1 Stictocephala bisonia
ACATCTTACTACTGATAACTGGTATGGATCAGTGCCACTCGCTAAAGACTTACTACACAATCACCGGATAGCAACTGTAAGTACAATCAAGAAAAATAAAAGTGAAATTCAGTCCGATTTCATAGATTCCAAAATAAGGCAGGAGAACAGTAGCTTATTTGCTCATCAGTCAGACCTTACATTATGGTCTTATGTACCACGCAAGAATAAATTTGTACTATTGATCTCAACATTTCACATTACTGATAGAGTAGACAATAGACAATTTCTTTATTCATGTACATAGAGTAACAGAATTGGTGTCAGTAAATAAGATAAGTTGTTACAATATAAAAAAGGAAGAAGCAAGGTTACAAATACGTGTTACATTTTAGTCTTGATGGTGTCTCCAGTTAATTAATTCTTCAAGTAAGTAAAAAGTCCTTTGGAGAAGCCATTCTTGGAGTTTCTTCTTAAAACATTTGTTCTCACTGATGATTTTGAGGTCGTATGGAAGTATGTTAAAAAGCTTTGGTCCTATGTAGCTTGGTTTTTCTCATACATTGTAAGATGATGAGTTGGGAGGGCAAAGTCCATGTTGTGTCTGGTGTTGTATAAGTGGGTATGTCCCAGTCTTGGAATGTTCTTCATGATTGAGCAGCAGATTACCTCACACACATACAAGGATACTACTGTCAGGATATTTAGATCATTAAAAGCTGTACGGCATGTATAGGATCTATACTAGCCAGTATTCTTATTGTTTTCTTTTGAAGGACTAGTACTCGTTGAAGGTTTCTGTTCGAGGAGTTTCCCCATAAGTTAACACTGTACGTGTAGGGGTGGGTGGGTGGGTCAGTAAGTTAACAATGTACGTATATGAGCGGGCGGGTGGGTCGGTAAGTTACCACTGTACGTGTAGGGGCGAGCGGGTGGGTCAGTAAGTTACTACTGTACGTGTATGGGTGGGCGGATGGGTCGGTAAGTTAACACTGTACGTGTAGGGGCGAGCGGGTGGGCCAGTAAGTTAACACTGTACGTGTAGAGGCAAGCGGGTGGGTCGGTAAGTTAACACTGTACGTGTAGGGAGAGCGGGTGGGTATGTAAAATAAATAAATGTAAATTTACCTCATGCCATATTGCCATAAGTTAGGTTATGTTACGTCTTTAACTAGTAGGTCACGTTACGCCAGAAAGTAGGTTACTTTACTTCAGGTAAAATTAGGTTATATTGCGTCAGGAGTTAGGTTATCTTCAGTTAGGTTATGTTACGTCAGGAGTTAGGTTGTATTTCGTTATGTTATGTTACGTCAGGTTGAATTAGGTTATATTTCGTTGGTTCAGATACTTTATTTTATGTCAGGAGCTAAGTTATGTAGGATACGTTTTTGCGGCTAAGTGAGTTGTGAACGTACTTTCGCCTTCGACAACTGATCCCAAACTGTGTAAGCTTACTACATATACAGTTTCCTGTATTTCAACGGTTTTAATACTACTGTACGTGTATGGGAGGGCGGGTGGGTCAATACCACTGTACGTGTATGGGAGGGCGGGTGGGTCAATACCACTGTATGTGTATGGGTGGACAGGTGGGTTAATACCACTGTATGTGTATGGGAGGGTGGGTGGGTCAATACCACTGTACGTGTATGGGTGGGCAGGAGGGTCAATACCACTGTATGTGTATGGGAGGGCGGGTGGGTGTTATATAGTGGTATCACTAGCCCAAATCTCAAGTGAGACTCAACAAGTGAGAAATAGGCAATTTTTGTTGTTGTGAGATCAGTCATGCTTTTTATCCTTTTTAGAACATATAGGCCACTACTAAGCTTGCTACACAGTTTATCTACATGTGTAGCCCATTTAGTTGTGGAGCCCATGTCAATGATGATCACCAGGTAATTAGCTTCATTTTGTAGTTCAATATTTGGGAGAGTCTTATATTTGCTCTTCCGAAATTCAACTGATGGGTTTTTTGTTCATTTAGAACTAGGCTGTTCTGTTGACAGTATTGTTTGGTCATATTGAGGGCAATAAAAGAAGCTATTTCGAGTTCTGACATTTGTTTTTTTGCCATTATCAGAGATGTATCATCAGCATACATCATAACATGACTGTGCTCTTGAAGATAGTCAGGGAGGTCATTTGTTAGAAGGATGAATAATACTGGTCCATGGACTGAGCCTTGGGGAACGCCTCTATTTGTTGGAAGTGGGAGTGATCTGATTTTTGATGTAGTGTTGTTTGCTGTATGTGTCAGTTCAATTATTTGTGATCTGTCTTGTGATCTGTCAAATGTGTGCATGTGCGTGTGTGTGTGTTTTTTTAATAGCAATTGTTCTTGTATGGCCGGGTGGGTCGGTCAATATCAACTAACTGTTCTTGTATGAGCGGGTGGGCGAGTTACATGTATGGGTGGTAGATGATACACTGATGCTAACACCATAACATCAAGGGTCACCGGTGGTCTTCAAGGCAAAGAGCTAGGTTAATAGGCTTAATATAAATGAAGTGTTTTTAAAGACTCATCTTAGCGGTCCTAATCATTTATTGGGATATCGACTTCAATAGACCACATAACTAGCGCCGTATTAAGACCAATATCTGCAATAACTATTGTATTATTCACCCGCCCACCCATACACGTACAGTGGTATTGACCCACCAGCCCACCCATACATGTACAATGGTATTGACCCACCCACCCATACACGTACAGTGGTATTTTTTTTTTTTTTTCTATCTCAGGTATTCCATCACTTTTAATTTTAAACTTTTCTTTTAATTCTATCATAACTATTCACACATACTTAAAGTCACACATCCGTGCAAAAGTAACTCAGTGTAGTTCACTCCTTGCAAGGGCGGTTCTAACCATGGTGTAAATGAGTAAGTGTCAACATTTACCCACCCGCCCATACACGAACAGTGGTATTCACCCACCCGCCCACTCATACACCTACAGTGGTATTGATATCCATTTTCCAGCTGTTCCTCTAAATTCCCATCTTCTTCATCTTTCCTAACAAAAGATCATGCTCCAAGCAGTCAAAGGCTTTGGTGAAATCCAGGAAAAGTGCACTAACAGTGGTTCCTTCTTCCATTTCATCCAGTATAAGCTCTGTGAGGTTAACTATTGCAGAATTTGTTGATCTACCCTTGATGAAGCCATGTTGTTGGGTTGTAAGAATGTTGTTGATTGATAGGTGGTCCAGGAGTCGAGTGGAGCTATTTTTTCAAAAACTTTCGATATTGTAGAGAGGAGAGATATTGGGCGGTAGTTGTCTATTGCAGTGTTTGGATTCTTTTAAAGTTTAGGAAAGACCTTTGCTAATTTCAGTGCTTTGGGAAAGGTTCCCTGGGAGAACGATTTGTTTATAAGGTATGTGAGAGTGGAGGTGAAAGTTCTTGTTTGAAGTGCTTCAAAAGGATAGAAGATACTTCATCAACTCCACAAGACAGCTTAGATTTAAGGCAGGATATGGTATTCATTACTTCAGTGACTGTTGTTGGCACAAGAACAAGGTGTGGAGTGCTGTCAGAGTCTTGCTCGTTTAAGTTTGTTCTTTGCATTTGTATCTGACCAGCATCTGTTAGGGTTTTCTCAGCTACTGAAGAGAATTGAAGATTTAATTGTTGTGCTACCAAGAATGGATCCTCAATCAGTTTGTTGTTGATTAGCAGTTAGAGGTTTTTTGGTCTGTGGTAGTTTTACATCTTTCGTAATTTATCACCTCCCAGATACCTCTTTGCTTGTTTTCACAATTTTATATGAAATTTTTTGTGGCTTTTTTTCTATTTTCTTTCAGCTTCAAATCATACTCCTTTTATCTGGTAGCTGTATCTGTTTTGCTTTCCTCTGTTTTTTAATCAGGTCTATTTCTAATGCTGTCAAAAAATTATTTTTTAGGCTTGTGTTTCTTGGTTCAATATTGGCCCAAAATTTCTTTTTCTTTTTGATCTTACTTTTTTTAAAGGTCATGCTGTGTTTAGTGCCACGTTTAGTATGCTGTTAAAGTTGTTATATGCTTGATCAACATCAGTTTTGTTGTAGACGTCATTCCAAACCTCGTTTGACAACATCAATTTCATTTCGTTCAAGCTTTTCTGTGTACATTGTCTTCGTGATAAAGATTGTAGTTTATTGTTGTGGGGTAGTAAGTTGACTGTACTGATTTGTGCTTTATGATCAGACAGACCTGTGGTGATGACTTCTACATTGATGTCTTCAGAGTTTACGTTAGTGTAGACTATATCAGTGGATGTTGCTGAGGTTGGGGTTACTCTAGTTGGGGGTTGCTCTAGTCTTTCAATATTGTGACTGGCCAGCATATTTTCAAATTTGTTCCTATTTTGGTGTTCTGTCAGTGAATCTATGTTAATATCGCCCATAATGATTGTGGGGCATTTCCACGTAGGTATTTCTTCTAGGGTTCTTGAGATCATGTCCAGGGCTTCTTCGAGGTTAGAGGTAGAGCCTGACAGTGGAGAGAAAAGAAAACCAGAAATGTTAATGTGCTACAACAAGTATAAAGGGGGTGTTGGCACATACATTTACAGTGCTGTTATAAGAACTCATTTGATCTGGAATGTCTATTCCCATTTTGCCTTTATTATAATTCATTATCACTACAGGTTTTAGGATAGGAATATCCTTCCTATTGTGTTTGCCAGTATTGACATATTTTGGAGTAACTGACATATTCTGGAATGATTTGTGGAGATCATCCTCATATCTCTCTTATCCTTCCTTTCTTTATCTTTGTTTTTAGCTTTGCTGATAATGTCTTTCAGTTTGATTATATTGTACCCAATTCATTCATATATAATGATGTCTCTATCTGTCGATTTGTGATTTAGAAAACAAATATATGTTGTTGTCCAACCGTTCAGTCTAATACTTTAGTTTAATCTTAGCTGGGAAATTACTTTTTGTACATGATTGTACTGTGGGAAGGTGAATTAATTAATATAGGAGGACCAACTAATAAATATATTAGGACAAAAGAGAGAATATTTCTGACTTACCCATGTTCAGAGAGAGCGAACCAAAGGTCACCCACCACCAGTAGTTAAAGTGACAGCCTCGAAGTTGGTCCAAGAAATTCTGTAGTCCTATATGCACTGGACACTTGTCACCCACACAGTCACTGTCTATCTTGATGATCATAACGAGAGTCTGTTCGAGTTGACGCGGAAGCTGGTCAGAGAACGTTTTGTCACCTCGCACAAATGAAGTTCTCGAAGAGACGAAGAAATACAATTAAATAATTAGGAGTGCACTTAAAAATGAAAGAGGCCTATAATTTAACAAATAAACTAAAATTTAGAGGGGTGAAGAAAATGGAGATTTTGGACCCCCTCTTGGACCCTGGGATCTTAGACCCTGATGAACGAGGTCTGCAGTCTACTAGGTGACACGAGAGTGTCTTTCTTCCTCAAGCTAAGAGGGGTGCGTGTCCCAGGTGAGAATCGTATGACATTGCTAAACCAATGAACGTTCACAAAGTCATATTGCCTGATGTATGGGGTGATCTAAATTTAAAATTGGGAACTCACTGTAACTATCTCCCTCTCTCTCACTCTGCTCTGTCAAGTGTAAAATGGAATATAAGTAAGTTTAATATTAAGTTTAACAAAGAATAATAACTAATTAGGAAATGACTAAATACTAAACATGATTATTAGTTTCCAAAAGCATTAAATTTAGGATATCATCATTAAAACGTAATAAATATGCTTGGAATCATGGGGTAAGTTAAAATTAAAATTACTAACAGATCTACATGAGATGTCTTATTGTCTGCCCACACATCAACCTCTCAAGGCTACTTGCTGAAGCTATGTTATCTGACTCAATATCCATTTCATTGGCATAACATTCAGATAGTCAAAGTCACTGTATTCACTGCTATCTTTAATTGGCAAGAAGTCGAAATCTTCATCCGCATCATCTATATTGCTTCTACCTCTAAGCTGTGATTCAAACCAAAATCTGGGTAATCCGGCTCACTTGACCCGCCAAATAAAACGTTTATGTCATCTTCATCCAACTGGTCACTCATCTTGAAAACTAATCACTAATATTCTACTAACTAATCACCAAGTTTACACTATTTTACTAATTAAATTATATAATTATTAAATTATATTACTAATTATATACTATCGATAGTTATTCAAAAATAAAATGTGAAACGCACAGTAATGAAGAGCCGTGAAACAAGGTTGAGAGTCTTATAAAACGTGGCAGTGCAAATATGATGGGAGTGCTATGTAATTGGTTAGCTTTGTCATGCGAAAAAAAATTAAGGCAGAAAACACTCATTAACCAGGGGAAAACATATGCAGGAACAGCTGCTGATGAAACGCCATAAGATAGTGATGTACTGTTACATACGCCACAATTATTTTTAGGTGAAATAGGATTGAAGAAATTTCTTCAATACCGATTGGTTCAAATTATATCTAAGGTAAAACAAAACTTTTAGTAATTGCTTTACATTATACATAACATATACAAGCTAAAGTAACCGATATGTAATCAAAACATCAATCTGATGACAAAATGATGACTAAAATGTATGAAGCACTATATTTTAGTGATCAAATCACCTTATTTTAGCTTGGCAGCTAATGTGTTAAGTGAATACTGATTTATATGGGGTTTCTTATCCAAAAATGTAGCTTCAAAAACTAAACTTTTGATGTATTTTGATTTTTAATATTTATTATTTTGAGAAGAATGCCAAAAATTACAAGATTCTTTGATGAAAATTCCAATTTGAACCCTTCAAAGGGACAAGATTAATGGTTTGTAAATAATTCCTAGTGCTGCTTTAATTGACCGCTTTGAGAGTCCCAGTTAGCCAACTATCCATTGGCACTTGATGTTTGGTACAAATATGTTATGAATGTTGCCCCTTCACCAGGAGGGTTGGCGAGGAAGTGGCATCTTTCAAGTCTAAGTAAAATATTTAACCCTAAGAGTGATAGGGGTTTTTCTCTCAGTGATAGGCCAATTTTGCTTGCCACACAGACATTTCTTTAAAAAATTATATACAAATTTTAAAATGTGCATAAGCTTAACATATTATATATCATTTTACTTCTTAAATTACTGGCTACAATAATATGTAAAAATAATAATATTGTTCAACTTTCTCCTCATATTCATAAATCAAAGAAATGTTTTATGATATACTAATAAATAAAAAAAACACTATTTAACTATGAACAAAATGATATATAACACTGCAATATTATGTACAATATATATATATATATATAAAATAACAAATGTTACTGTACAACACTTCTCCGTAGTTAGACTAGTAACTGTCATTTGGACTTTGAGCCCTTTTGTTGCTCAGTAATATCATTATTACTATCTCAAATCTCATCTTGTAAGGTCACAAGATACTTGTTGTCACGAATATCACTTGAACCACACATTATTCACAATAAATTACGAAAATTAAGATATAAACACAGCAAACATATGCAGAACATAAACAAAAACGCTATACAACTGGCGAGACTGATGAAACTAAATCACCTGTCTTGTAAACAAAACCTGTTCACAGTATGGCCAACTACGAAAATGAAATCATGCTTACCATAAAGTTGAGAATCTCAACAATTGAACAAGGTATATATCGATTCATAATTTATCGATTATCGCATCAAAATACTGATTTTTGGAAAGGTCGCACAGTGCGCCGCTATCACTTGGAAAATATTATATAACCTCACAATTACGACTTTTATCACTCTTAGGGTTAACAAACATTTACGTAGAAGGTCAAACACCTCTATGCCAACCAAAACATATCAACTAAAGTTTTCCATCTTCAAAGTATTAGATGCGGCACTGTTCAATTCTCCAGCCTCTACTGTCGGCCTAGGGAGTGAGGACATCAATACACCTGTCACTGATATCACGTTAACACCCACACAATCTCCCCTTCAACTGTTGCTCATAAAGAGGAGGCAATATTCATATTCATTCATGGCTCAGAGCTCGAGCTTATCGGACGTATTGTGCTGGCTGTGTTTGCGTATAGATAAGAAGTTCTACATGTTCATACAGTGATTTACTGTTAGTAACTTACGCAGTAATTTTCAAGCTTTCGAAATTTATTTGTGGCAAATATATTTTCTTTATTTGTTTTTGTTTGCTATCTCGGGGGGAAAATGGCGGATTGTGGTGTGTGCGCAAAATCTCTGAAAAATGTTAAATCTAAACTTGCTTGTAGTGACTGTAAAGTAGGATTCCACGGGAAATGTGTTAATCTTTCTCCGGAAGATATTAACTTCATTACGAGCGAGAATGAAGTATGGAGGTGTCAACCTTGTGGTAAAAAGCGTCGAAAAAGTATGGTGATGGAATCTGCCACGAGCTCTATAACTTATGAGGACATGTTGGAGAAGTTTCAGGAGATAAGAGACGAATTTTTAAGAGTAGAGAAGAGCTTAGGTACGTCTATCGAGTCCTGTCATGCAGAGGTGAAGGAGAATATTGACCTTTCAAAGAAATGTAATGAGGAAATCTCTGTCTTGAAAACAACAATTGAAAGACTGATGGAAGAAAACCAAAATTTGAAGAAAAGAGTAACTTTTTTGGAAGAAAAAGTCGACGATATGGAGCAATATAGCAGGAGGAATTGTATTGAAATTCACGGTATTCCTGAGGTGAGCAGCAGAGAGACTCCAGCGGAAACGATGGATTTGGTGAAGAAGGTGGGAGAGGCTATTGGGCACCCCATTGAAGAGGTAATGGTGGACGTCTGTCACCGTTTGAAGAAAAGATCTAGTGGAGGTAAACCTGCCGGGATAATAGTGAAGATGGTACGACACATGGACGCTGAAGCTCTGTTGCAGAAGAAGAGGGAGAAGAAGGACTTGTCTACCCGCCACTTGAATCTGCCTAGCGATAACCCTGTGTGGATCAACGAGAGCCTAAGTCCGGCGAGGCGCCGACTTCTGTTTCACGCGCGGGAAGTCAAGACCAAGAAGGGCTACAAATATCTCTGGATCAGAGGCAGAAAAATTCTGCTTCGTAAGAATGACAACGACAAGGCCCAGGTAATCACCCACTTATCTGACCTTGAAACTCTATAGCTATTTACATAAAATTGAGAGTAACGTCATTGAAAAAAAAAAGATTTTTTAATTTTGTTTTATTTTCATATTGTTGTATTATTGTTTTGTTTTAACAAATATCAATTTTAATGTACAATTTCATAATGATTGTAGTTCCAGACAAACTTTGGTACGTTTTAATCAAACTTATTAGTACCTCTGCACATACATTCAAGGAAATACGTACTTTTAAAGTAACATTTAATTTATTAAATTCAATAATTTCTGTCATTTTTCGCACAATCTCTATTTGTCCTTTTGTACTGTATAATACGTCTAGTTGTATATTTTAGATTTTTGCCATAGTTCACACAATATTTTCATAAACCTTTAGTCTCAGATACTGTAATGACTGTTAATGGAACTAAAATCTCTATCTTTAAAAAGAGTCAATTTATTTATATACCTGTTAAATTTTCTCAAATTTTACAAAATCTTTCAATATATGTACTTTTTCTCTCATTGCGTTTCAATTGTAATGTGAATTATAAAAACATAGTAGATTTTGTAGTCGAAACTAGTTATTTTAACAACAAATGTTATTGCAACGTTAAATATATAAATTTCAAGTAACATTATTAAAATATGAAACTTATTTACTTATAGTGTTCTAATTTTGGTAATAGTTGTTAATGATATACACTTGAATTGTTTTATATTTTCTAATGCATTTTAATTTTAATATAATTTGTCAAAATATTTGTAGTTTAAGAGAAAACTTTGATAGATTTTTAGTTGAGTTAGCAAATTTAGAAAGATCTCCAGACCTAATTATTTTAACAGAGATTTGGATTTACGACAACGAAGCTAGTTTGTATAAAATAGATGGTTATTCGACGATAGTTAAGTGCAACAATGAATATCGGTCTGGAGGAGTTGTGGTGTTTGTGAGGCAGGGGCTTTCATGCGATGGACAAGTCGCTGTCCGATCGGCTGATTGTCTGCTGTTATCGCTGACCGTCCTTAGGACCAAGTTGATGGTTTTGGCTGTCTATCGATTGCATAGCCAATCAGTGGATTTATTTATTGATGATATTGAGGACGTTTTATTTAAATATAGGAATAATAATTTTATATTGATAGGAGATATTAATTTGAATATTTTAAATAATAGTATTAGTACTTGTAAATATTTAAATCTGATGGCTAGTTTTGGCTTAAAATCTTTAGTAAATGAAATCACCAGAGATACAAGTGTCTCATGTATAGATCATATATTTCTTAGAATAATGAAAAAAGATAAAATTCTAAATTATGAGTCACATGTTTTTAATTTGGCTATAACTGATCACTCATTAATTTCTGTTTCAATGTTACTGGTTGAAGGATGCAGAGAGAATCGGATAAAAGAACAAATTAGGATAGATTATACTGGATTAAAAATTAAAGTAGAAAATATTGACTGGTCTGTCATAGTAAATACTACATGTGTAGACTTGGCTTTTGAACAGTTTCTGAAAATACTTTCAGGAATGATTGAGGAGTCTAAAGTAACACTGGATGGTTGTAGTAGATTTAAACAGCTGAAACCCTGGATTACAAATAAGCTACGTGCGCAAATAAAAAAAGACAAATTTTACATAAAAAAGTAAGAGCTCAGCCATATAATATTAGATTACAAAGATACTATGACTCATATTCTGCAAGAATCAAACATGAAATTAAAGCTACAAAAGAAACCTATTACTTAACAAAGTTTGATGAAGTGAGAGATGACACAAAAAAACAATGGCAAGTTATTGATGAAATCATAGGAGAAGAAAAAACAAAGAATGTAATAAATAATATATCTCACAATGGGATGGAAATTTCTGATAAAAGACAAATTGCTTTTTTGTTCAATGATTACTTTCTGAATATATCAGATAAACTTAGGAACAAAATACAGATAAATGTAGCTATACCTGAATATGAAAATTTTTTCCCCAAAATTCATCAATTAAATTCAATGTTTGTTCTACCTACCACGAAAAATGAAATAAAAAATATTATTCGGGACTTAAAACTTGGAAAAGCCCCAGGATATGATAATATTGGTACAAAGATAGTCAAAGAAATTTTGTCTGACAGTTTTTTAACCATTCTTGAGTACCTTTTTAATTTAAGTTTTAGTTTAGGAAAATTTCCAAATTGTTTGAATTCTGCTGTGGTTATTCCTTTATTTAAAAAAGACAATAGAAGCTCAATAAGTAATTACAGACCTATTTCTCTACTGTCTGTATTTTCAAAAATACTAGAAAAACTGATGAAAAAAGACTTATGACATTTTTGGAATATAATAAATTTTTCAGCAATAACCAGTTTGGTTTTCAAAACAATAAGTCAACAGAGCAGGCACTCATCTCTTACCTAGAAAACATTTACAATTATTTTAATCATAAAAAGAAGTGTTCAGCAATATTCATAGACATAACCAAAGCTTTTGACACTGTGGATCATTGCATATTATTAAGGAAACTATGGGATGCTGGAATTAGGGGAACCGCACATACTTGGTTTAGGAGTTACTTAAATAAAAGAGAACAATATGTAAAAATTGATAATGAAGAATGTGGTCCTGGTGAAATAAAATATGGAGTACCACAAGGCTCAGTGTTGGGCCCAATTTTGTTCTTAATATACACAAATGATCTATGCAAGGGAATTTTCCAAGGTAGATTGATGGCTTTTGCGGATGATACAGCTCTGACATACTTTGCTGACACAAACGAATCATTATTTATTAAAATGCAATCTGATATTAAGGTAATACGATATTGGATGAATAAACATTACCTAACATTGAGTGAAAAAAGTAAATACATGATTTTTAATTTAAGAGGAGATAGCAAAAATGAAAAGATATTAAAGTACCATGACATTAACTGCAATTTAAATTCAAACTGTCTTTGTCTAGAAGTAAAGGAAGTTAAACATTATAAATATTTAGGCATTGTAATAGATAGTAAATTGAATTGGAAATTTCATATAGATGACCTAAGAAAAAAATTGCTGAATGCTACAAGGAAAATGTATCTTTTAAGAAATCTTTGTCACCTGGAAATAATGAGAATGGTTTATTTTGCAACGGTAGAATCTCAAATAGCATATGGACTCAGTTGCTGGGGAGGCACATATATAACTAACTTGAGACCAGTTTTAAATTTACAGAAAAGAATTGTCAGAGTAATGATGCATAGAAATAGATTTGAACATACTGAACCACTTTTTAAACAACTAAACATTCTACCAGTAAGAATGCTTTATGTTTATAAGCTTCTAAGAAATCAGTTTAATGTACAACAGAAAAATGCAGAAAATACAGTTAATACAGAATATAATCGTATGGGCCTTAGGAATCCTAGAGTAGTTACAGTGCCACAGCCTAACCTGACATTGTTCCAGAAATGCTTTTCTTTCAATGCTCCTAGAATTTTTAATGTACTACCCGTGGAAATAAAAAACTCTAATTCTAGGACAAAATTTTAAAAAATGGTTAAGAAATGGCTTGTGTCTTGCCACAATATTGAAAACATATTGGCTTAGTTTGCGTATAATTAATTTGTTTATTAAATCTACTTTCCTAATTCATAGTGGTAACAAATATTTCATTTACTAAATTTACTAAAATTCTAATATTGCTTGAAAAATGTAGAACAAATTTTGTATGTAATTTTTGTCTTATTAATATTGAATCTGAATTTCAGTCAGCTCGCTACCTTTAGTTTTAGTTTATTTAAGTAATAGCAACCCCAAAACAGTTTTTACTCTGGGGTGCTTATTTATTTTACCAAAAGTTGTAATTTCCATGTAGATGTTTGTTTATTTGTTGATAGATAAGAAATTGTATAAACAATCAAATTATACTTTCCAGTTGTATTTGAACAATTTGTATATGTACAAAGAAATGGTAAAATAAATTATTTTTTGATTTTGATTTGATTTGAATAACACACAGAAAATAACAACCAGACTCAATTTGGATGTTGCAAAACTGGCCCTTACAATAAGATGGATCCTGAGTAGAATTCTTGATTAGCACGATAAATTGGATGGAGTTTTGAAAATATACACATAAAAATCAGCCATATGTATCATCTACAAAAAGTTTAAGAAAAATATCCAACAGGATCAACTTTCTTCTAATTACTTTACGCCAAATACACTTTTTTACTAATTTAAATTGTATCAAAATTCAGTATGAAAATTCTCTACTTTCTTCTTCCAGCTTGTCAGCTAGAAAAGATATTTCAAAATCAAAAGTCTAGAAACAATTCAATGATTTCAGAGACATAACAGTACTTACTCATTTGTTCTTCGTTCAGCAAGCTGGAATGTCCCAGTTGAATCTTTTTTAAAAACCAAGATATCCGCATTTACTTCAGAATAAACAAAAGGGACATCATTCGTCACTCCAAAATCAGCTTCGTGTATAGCTGGCAGAGGTGCCGGTCCCACTCTGAATAAGCCTGCAACAAAACTTATTTGATTTGATGTTCTATTTTAATTTTATATTTCATTTGTTCATAAGATGCTGATTGTCAAGAAATGGGCGAACATGGAAAGTGGTTGAGTGGGGTTGAGTGGATATGAATGAGTTTAGTCATTATTATTGACCGAGGTTACCTGTTCCTTAGTAGTGTCAGTCTTAAAGTACGAAATTTAGTGGCTCAGCTTAATATGAATCAAGGTGAATTTGGAAACATATATGAGCCCAGTTATGAACTCATTAACAAAGTAGAATGCTTTACACACTAAAAGGTGTTTTAATCGAGTTTTAAATTGAGTTGGGCTTTCCAAATTTTTTATATCAGCAAGGAGTGCACTAATTATTTAAACGCCAGTTTGAGAAGGAAATTTTTTAAAAGCTCTTGTTCTATGAGCTTAAGTTTGTAAGACATCCCTGCCTCATAACTGCTCATAAAGCCATAACTGTGATCATTTTCGCCTATTACCATTGTATGTGTTCGGGTGGTGTGTGGGTCAATACCATAATTTGTATATGATTGGGAGGGTTAATACAACTTTACATATATGGGTGGGTGGATGGGTATTGATCTGATTTTCTGCTAATTGATAAACCCCATAATTTTTCTGGGTTCAGTTTAAAAGGTGCATATATACTCATACTATAACGTTACTCAGACAAAAGGTCTCAGAATGTAATTACTGTACATATACAATGCACAATCACCAGAAGATGTATACGTCACAATGGAGATGAAAAATACCTGCGCCATTATAAAAAGAGGAAAAACTTCTAGCTGATTATAATAATGAGAGTAAATAAGCAGAAAGAAAACCTTATTGAATCATTACACACAAACACGATATGACTAGGCAGCAAGAAGACAAAGAAGTAATGACTCGCAAAAAAGAAGCTTCACGACTTAAAACTCAGAGAGATATGACAAAAAACTGTAATTAATATGTCGGGCAGACAACAGACTAAAAGTTATAAGGGATGTCATAAAAAGTGAGAAAGCATCCAAAACAGGCCAGAAAGCAAAGTAACAGCTTCAATTCGTTACAACAGAAGGGGAGATTAATGATCAACAGGAAGCAGCGGAAAAGTTTAACAATTATTTCTGCATTATCTCTGATGAACTTCTGAAAGCAGCTGGCTACAAGACACCGCCAAACTAGTCAAGGCCAAGCCTAGAACCTGCACAGCAAATTTTCACACTCAAGCCCTCTGAAGAGATGGTTGGTAGTTCAAAGAACAAGGACTCATGTGGACTTGATGACATATCAAATCAAATATACTTTATTAAATAATTGCACAAGGTATAATGAATGCTGTAAATATAAGTCTCATGTTAGTACACAACACACTGTTGGTTAAAGGTTTAAATAATAAAACAACTTACATTAGTTAAATTATGTTCTGTGATAATTATACAATTCTAAATGGGAATAAAATGGCAAGTCTGTTAAGTATGCTTTAAGTTATTTTTTTAAAGTTTTACTATCTGACATATCTCTTATGTTATTAGGTATATAATTTAGGTAAAGTTAAAGGGCAATAGACCAGGAATCAGTATATTAGGAGAAACAGGACTCAGCAAACTTACCTAAGAAGACAAGTCCATTTACACCACAGTAGCAGTTAATAAATAGAATAAAAAGACATGTTGCACAAATTTTCTGTGCCACTGGCACTGTCCTCAGCTGAGTAAAAAGAGACTGAGACTATCCACCTGAGGAAAGTGCTAGTGGCAAAGAAAATATGTGCAACGTGTCTTACTATTGTATTTGTTTACTACTACTGTGGTATTAGTGGACTTCTCTTCTTAGAGATAGGGATATAATATAACAATTGGTCTCCAATATATTTAGGTTTTTTATAGAAAAATTGGAGATTATGTGTTTCTAAATCCACCTTGCTTCATGTGTCATGTTGATGATTATCTTCCATCAAGCTTACAGTCTCTATTTGATTTTTTACTGATATTATAGTTTCATATATACAAACGCTAAAAAAAGTCATGATTCTTAGTTTGCAGAAATGTTGATTTGCAGATTCATTCAATACGAGTTTCAGTATAAGGCAAATAGCTTTCTTTGAATGATTAAAATTGAGTTTGGACTTTTATTTGATGTTGACCCATATAATATTATAACAAAGAAAATTTGTGAATGAATATGTGAAAAATAAACAGATTTTAAAGAGCTTCAATATTTCATAAGTTGAAAGTCATTTTAGAGTAACTTAATACCTGTTAATAACCTGTAGAGGTATTAGATCGTAATCATAAACACCCACGAAAATGATACTCAGGTGGGACCCGTATATTCCATATGTTCAAAAGATATTCTGTCCTACCCATAAACACCGACATTCCCAGCCCCAAGTTAAGAAAGGCCTCACAACCCCCCTAACCCACCCCACCCATACACAAACGGTGGCATTAACCCACCCACCCATCCATACACGTACGGTGGCATTAACTCACCCACCCACCCATACACGTACAGTGGCATTAACCCACCCGCCCACCCATACACGTACGGTGGCATTAACATACACGTACAGTGGTATTTACCCACCCGGCCACCCATACATGTACAGTGGCATTAATCCACCCATACACGTACAGTGAAATTAACCCACCCGCCTACCAATACACTTACAGTGGTATTAACCCACCCACCCACCCATCCATACACGTACAGTGGCATTAACCCACCCGCCAACCTATACACGTACAGTAGTATTAACCCACACGCCCACCCATACACGTACGGTGGTACTAACCCACCCGCCTACCCATACACGTACGGTGGTACTGGAATACCTGGAAGTGAATCCAGAACTTAACTTTGATATTAATTTGTTCACATTTTTATTCCAGCTCCACAGTTATAAGAGCTATCCAAAGTTAAACCTAAAAAAAATGAAGCTTAAACCACTTCAGAGAACAAAATGTTATCCATAGTAATGGTTGGATTAATTTTGTTAGTATTTTGTTGTGTTTTAAATATGATGAAATTAGTTTTGCTTGCATTTATTTTAAATGTATTATCTATTCTATTCCTTCCCTCTAGAGGAAAATTAAATTTATGTTTGCATCATCTGCATAAAGATACAACTTTTTTATTCAGGTATTCCTTCAGATAGCAGAAAAATAGAAGAGGCTCCAATATGGAGCTCTAAGTGACACCCAAGCTCAAGCATATAGATTTTCTGTTTGATCTATACTGAAGTCGAAAAATTCTTTCATTTAGATGTCTTATTTAAACATTATAACATCCAACCTTTCATACTCCCTTCCTTGAATACTTAACAAACTCATTTTTAACAACAGTTTGTTGTAACATCTATATATATATATAAAAGGCAAAGCCCTCACTGACTGACTCACTCACTCACTCATCACTAATTCTCCAACTTCCCATCTAGGTAGAGAGCTGACATTTTGTACACTGTGTCTTTAGGTTTTAAATAGGACAACGAAAGTATTTTCATCTTGATAAATTACTCCTAAGGGGTAGAAACCGCCCCTAAAAGATTGCTCCATAAGGATAACATTGGGTTAATTTTAATAAATTAATAACAGCTGTTTTGGAAATAAATAAACATATTTATTTTGTATGTTTGACATTGTACTATTGATTCCACAGAACAAAGCTGCTCTTAGATGAATTTTTATATTATACTATGAGTTTAATCATCAGCTGTTAAACAAAAACAAATAAAATGAACATGATTGAAACATGCTAAGTAATTCTTCCATTGGGTATTGATACTAAAATATGTAGCAAAGCAGTAATGTGAGTGAGATACTATAAAATTGTGATTTTACGCTATACAGTTAATCTACTATTATTCGTAATCAAAAGTCACATGCCGAGGTGTATCGAGCGAGTGACGGGGTTGGCACACGAAGCGTGCAGGGGTGTCCCCTAGTATACTTATAAACTCCTTGCTCAAGTCCATACACACAAAACTTTAAAGCATTTAACAATAAAGTCTTCCATACATTCAATAAAATCGTTGCAGCTATGAGTATCGATTTATTTTTACAGATAACATGTTGATTACTGTCTGAGAGGTTATTTCATTTAAGATACCAAGTTATTTGATTTTATTGTTCGTTCGTAAACTTTGGAAAATATTTGAAGTAGTGACAATGGCAAATACTTTGCCATGATGAGTGTAGCAATTTTAAAAAATTGCCATTTTCTGTTTTATTTTTTTTTAGTTAATCACGAAAATGTCGTTTTTAGTCGGAAGAAAATCTGAAAGCATAGGTTGATATGCATATCATTTTAAAAGTCTTAATTAGTAGAAAATCACGCCGCAAATTAGATCTCAAAAGGTTAATTCTAAACAAAATGGCGACACTTGAAAGTTTCAATACTGATCTTGTGTGCAAGTTCAAGAATGGCTTAATATTATTTTATTTTATTTACATGCTATAAAACAGGTTTTACCCTAGTAACATTACAGCAGTTCACAAAAATGTCACAAAAAATATGAGTGGCTTGAGTTATAAAGTCCACGTCACACTATTTTCACATCCAGCACACAAATATTAATAATACAATTTTTGCAAGCAATCCATCAAGAATAAATAATTATGCAAAGTATTTAATATAAATAATATAACAATCTAATGGGTATAATATAATAGTATGATAAATATAATCTCATAATAATGTAATAAATATAGTATGATATTATTATAATAAATATTATTTGCATATACAGATTAAATACAGAAATATATAAAGAAAGATACAAGTAAACCCTATCCCTCACAAAAAACAAAGCCTCCTAGGTAGCAACTAATAGAGAATATTGGCTTACGCATCTTAAGCCAACAATGACTTGATCTTTTTTTTTAAAACATTCAAACTGTCCAAGTGAATGTCAATGTCAGACCCACCCAGAAGTAAGATCTCATCATCCGCAACAGAGGAAAGAATGCCCGCGCCGCAGTGCATGAATAGGGCAAATTAAACAAACAATTGCATCTGCTGTTGAAGTTAGGCACCCGATAACTGAGGACTCCCAAGCAGTTCGCGTCATCCACACGACCTCGGAACAGACCCCAGAGATACACTTGCATCAGGACCTGTCTCCTCAGACCAAGACTCTCCAGCCCAAACATTTCCAGCAACTCATTGTAAAGTACTAAATAAGTATAAACATTAAAGCATTTATAATATAAATATCTCAAAAATCTTTTTTGAACTCGTTCAATCATTTCTTTATAGATTAAATGCATCGGATTCCACACAATGACGGCGTTCTCAAGTCTTGATCTGACCAAGGATGTATACAAAGTGATTAAAGACCTGATATTCTTGAAATTGGCCCCTGCCTTATTATAAACCTTAGCATACGACTAGCTGAATCGACACAATTGTCTATGTGACTGGCAAATGACATTTCACTATTAACTAAAACGCCCAAATCTTTTATTGAATTAACTCTTGTAATTACTTCGCCATTTAAGTTATAATTATGTAATATACAGTTTTTTGACCTAGTGAATGACAGTACATGACACTTTGAGACATTAAAGCTCATTTTATTAACAACGCTCCAATTATTGTACTATATCAGATGAAGCTACAAAACTCCACACATAACCAAAAAAATACTGTACACAACCAACTACTTTAATAGTATTCACTGTCCTCTATTCAATTACTTATATGATGTATCTATTATTCTCTACGAATTATGCAGCTACAGTATATTGTATTGTATTTCATCACTAAACCCAAACGAAGCCTATTGCTGTGGCCTCTCTGTGCTAGGAGGTATTTCCTTTTTCATCCTTTTTATGGTTCCTACAAAGGTTGTGCTTCTCTTTTTCAACTTATCTAATAGTTGAATGCTATGAACCAGTTATATTTTGTTGATATTTTCTTCACATCTGCTGCGTTTGATAACTGATTGTATGGTTTTCCAAGCAGTCTTTCTGTCTCTGACAGGCCTATGCTGTCAAAATATTTGCAAATATACAAACAAGCACTGTAAAGATAAGATTTATACGAATTTGTTAAGCACTGTACTTTAATCTCATATTTTTTAGGTCTTTTGGGATTGTAGACATGAAAAAGAAATTTTATTCTAAAGGAAATGCACATTTCAACCATAGTTATCAAATCTCAATCTGGTCATCAAAAGATAATATTTTTTTGAAAGTAAGACAAAAAATCAAATCTTGCCACTGGATGTCAAAACTGATAACAATAAGCCCCACTAAAATTTACGTTTTGGAAATAAACATTTCCAAAACATCAATATCTTTGTACATGTTTTTGTTAGTTATAGATCCTATTGATTGTCTCATTTGTGACAATTCTACATTATTATTAACGACAATTGTTTTTATCTACTATTCTTGCTGTTCTATATAGACCTTATAAACCCCCTCTGACAATATTAGTTTTTACTCTTTGATTAGGGTCTGCACTATTACAATACTGGGTTCAAATTTATTTGATTTGGTTATACGGTAGTGATGTCCAGACTCTCATCCTTCTTGTGGGCATCTTCTGATAATTCCTCTTCAATTTCTGAGCCTAAATATCACACTTCTTACTCTCAGACAATAAAAAATGAGGATCTGCATCAAAGCTGATAACAAGCACTGTATTAACCCACCCGCCCACCCATACACGTACAGTGATATTGACCCACCCACCCACCCATACACCTACAGAGGTGTATAAGGTGTTGTATAATGACCCACCCATACACCTACAGAGGTAATGACCCACCCATACACGTACAGTGATATTAACCCACCCGCCCACCCATACACGTACAGTGATATTTGATATTGACCCACCCGCACACCCATACACGTACAGTGATATTGACCCACCAGCCCACCCATACACCTACAGAGGTAATGACCCACCCATACACGTACAGTTATATTATGCGGGGTTATGTTATATTATGGTACAGTTATAACATGCAGGGGGGGAAACTGTTCTAGAGATGCAATGGAGGTATCCGAGAAATTCTCTGTTGATATTTAGTAAAACTTTCAATATTTACCCGCCTGCCCACCCGTACAAGTGCATACACGTACAGTGGTATTGACCCACCCGCCCACCCATACACGTACAGTGGTAGTGACCCACCCGCCCATACACACGTACAATGGTATTGACCCCGCCGCCCACCCATACACACGTACAGTGGCATTTCTGCCTAACCTAACCTAACCTAACCCACGGTACGTGTGTGGGTGGGTGGGTGGGTCGATACCTCTGTACGTGCATGGGTGGGCGGGTGGGTCAATACTACTGTACGTGTACGGGTGGGCGGGTGGGTCAACACCACTGTACGTGTACGGGTGGGTCAATACCTCTGTACGTTCATGTGTGGGCGGGTGGTTGGGTCAATACCACTGTACGTGTACGGGTGGGTCAATACCTCTGTATTGAGAGACCAATACCTATTGGTGACCTTCAAATTCTGTTAAGGGGTTTACCGACTCTTGTTTTTCTTACTCACAGTAATTCCTAGAGAGCACTGAAGCACCAAATTTTTGTCTCGTTACGTAATTTCTTTCCACTGCTGTAGAGTGTTTTCGTTTCATCTCCGTGTAATGGATAAGTAGTTGTTTTACCCTATATGTTTGTTTCCGTTATCCATGATTGCACTAACACTAAATAAACTGTATTGAAAAGAACAAACACTAATTACATTTTATTAGCACTTAAATAATATATAAAGATCAAAAAGATTGCTAGTTATATACTCTATAAATACTATAAACACTAATTGAGCAAATGCATGTGAAAGGAAATACGTAACTAGAGTATCTTGGTTTGAGAGATTGACAGAGATCTAACTAATAGATCTCGGTCAAGATATCAACAACAACTGCGTGATATTTGCCCCTTTCTTGATGATTGACTTTTCAATTATAAAAACAAAAATAAATAGATATTGCCACTACTTAATGTTAAGTGGAGAAAGGGGGAGGTGTGGGAGACAAAGGTAGTTGGACATTTGCCATCATTACGTGAAAATTACCAATCACGGCGTTTCGATTTGGTAAAACCCAAACGTTTTTCAAGTTCTAAAAACTAAATTACATCTACACAAACATGTTATAAAACTACGTTCTGAAACTAATTAACTTTTAGTTTAAGAAAAAAAAGAAAGAAAAACTAATAAACTTTTATAAGTTTATTAGTTTAAGAACGTAGTTTTATAACATGTTTGTGCAGATGTAATTTAGGTTTTAGCACTTGAAAAAGGTTTGGGTTTTATCAAATCGAAACGTCGTGATTGGTAATTTTCATGTAATGATTGCAAATGTTCAACTACCTTTGTCTCCCTCATCTGATACTCCATCATTAACAAATTTCAAAAACAAAGAGGGGGAGGTACTGAAGAGGACAGCGGTCAAGATCATGTTACCCAGGGTTACCAACGTATAAATACAAAATTTACCTGGCAGTCTCACAGAGCGTTCCATTAGTATTAACTAGTCTGAATGAGGAGTAAAATAAATAAGAAAAACAAATACTATTGATAGCTATACTAACAGAATATGGCTACATATTATTGCAAGATTGATCATACCTTTACTTTTTTCTTGAGGTGTGGCATCAATAGCCTGCCAACCGCTGAAGGTGCCTGGCAAGTCATTTCGTGCCATCCAGACTTCATTCCACACATGATAGTTCCAAATAGAGTTTTCTGAACCAATGTCATTTCCATCTATATCCTTATAAAACTTAACAGCAAGGCTTTCATCAGAGATGTGAGAAGACAAGAAGCAAGTGATTGTTCGACAGGGTAATCCTAACGCTCGACAAGCTGTGGTAGTAACAAAATAACATTATAAAACATAATATCTTACTGTTTATGATTCTTCAGAACAAATCAATGCTCAAAATATTTTACTTTTCAGAATTTGGTATATTTTACTTTGGAATATTTTACTTTTCATACGAGTGATTTTGATAGTATAAAGTTAGTCACATCTGCAGACAAACACTTAAAATCGTTAAGAAACAAAAGTGAGTTAAAATTTGTCTGTATAACAATTTTAGTACAACAATTAACTCTTTAAGGAAGGAACGGGCGATCTATTGCTCGTACAAACTAAACAAAAACACACTTTGCAGGCAATAAATCGCTCCCACGTGGCAGTATGAGAAAAACTATGTGGGCAATTCATTGCCCGGTCATAATCCTGTCAATTTAAAGTAAGTAACTGATAGCTAATAAAATGGAGTTTACTTTGCACAAAATGTAGTTTACAACCGTTTTATAATTATTTATCATAAATGGCAGCATTTGTTTATGAAAATTGATGATAAAATACAGTGTTAAACACAGCTCTTTTCATGCCATCTGACTATATAGAGAAACGATCTAGTTAAAGTGTGTTTACATCTTTTTTTTGGTTGTTATGGTAGTATTGTTTTAGTGTTTTACATTAATTATTTAGGTTTTAGTTCTTTTATAAACTATTACATATGCACTTTTATTAACTGTTTTTTATGCGTGTAATTATGAATAGGCCAAATATTTAAAAATTAAATTTAACGTTTTTCTCAATTATTTATTTTTGGTCAACTTAGATGAAAATTCTTACTTTCATCAAACAAGGTATTCACAACGGAAAGAGTAAGTTTCCTATGGTTAATATATTTATAGTTTTGTTGTTATAGAAACCAAAACTAAAATTGCTGCTAAATTTTTTATATTTTTAAAAATTTTTACACATAAAATGTACATACATATCTACATAAACACAATTTTTATTTTCTTCTAACAGCACAGTTATATGCGATTAAAAATGTTCACAATTTTATGGATATATCTATATTTAGAATTGTGATTATTTTTGTAAAAACATGCAATATCCTCCATTTTGGGTCAGGTTTTTTTTCAAAAGTACGGAGTCTCATTTAACTTATCTAAAAAAAATTGTACCATCGTAAATTCTATAAGGGTTTAACCTTAGCCAGACCAAAACACTTATCCAAAACAACATCTAATATATAATTACTTTTGTTAATAAATTTGTCGTTTTCTCAAGAAATTAACTAAATAAATAACTCTTAATAATATTAAACATACCGTCTGGCATTCCTTATCGCTGTTCAGTTGCAGCATGTCAAGACAATAATTTAAATAGTATTAGTATAAACAGAAATATGTTTACTAATTTATTCATATTATGTGTAATAACTGTTTTCTATTAATATTCAAGTAATATTCAAGAAAAAGCTACATAGTAGATGCCTGAAAATGTCACTGTGCTGACGGAACGGATCGCAACTCAACAGCGATTAAGGAACGCCATAAGGTACATTTAATATTATTAATAGTCGACATTCCAGTAGTAGGAATGAACTCCAAATAAGTTTTCATTTAACTTTCAACAATAAACATGTTTCGATAAAACCATGTAAACAGTTCCAACTGTAATCACTAATAATAGCTTAAAACTACTTAAGGCTAGGCCACCTAAACAATTCAGCAGTACTAACAATTTAATGCAGATATTTCAGATGTTAAAAATCAACATTATCACTAAAAAAACTCATAAAAAAAGGATATATACACAACTAACCTAAGAAGACAAGTCCGCTAATACCAAAGTAGTAGTAAACAAATACAATAATCACACATATTGTGCTGTGGCACAGAAAATTTGTACAAGATGTGTGATTACTGTATTTGTTTACTACTACTTTGGTGTTAGTGAACATGCCTTCTTAGGTTAGTTTGCTAATGTCATATCTCTCCTTACATAATAAAACTTCTTTTTGCTAATCTTTGAACTGTACTTGCATTTGCAATTAATAGATTACTATACGCTTTAAGAGACATAACAACTTGACTGTTTTGCGATTTACTCAATCTGTGATTATCAATTAGGACTAAATGTTTGTTTCTAGTCTGTAATTATGTTCCAGGAAGTTTTAGCAACTGTGGTTATTTAATATATAATAAGTTAAAATAAGTAAAGATAAATTACAGTTTGAATTTTGAACTGAATAAAATGTGGTTTACAGTGATTTGAGGAGTTGGGATTAGTAAGTATTCAAATAGATTTCTTTTGCCATAACAAAGTTCATGTATTCTATATCCGACAGAAGCAAACCATATTCTAATGATAGACTGAAATAGGCAGTTCTAGCATGATTAATTTCTATACATAGTGTGAGTCATTTAAAGAGGTACACGGTTCTAGATAACCTCGCAGTAATTAATATGACGTCCCTATGTCAAATTACTACCTATATGAATCTTCTTTGAACTTTTATTGAATCAGAATGATGATTTTTTTAACTTAACTTGAGGTATACATCTTAAACAGAAGAGGATCAGTTAGATTTTGGCTTTATTCAAAAGAAATCCATTATTTTAAAAGCAATTAAAGGCAAGAAAAAGAATATCTTGTTTTAGTTCCTCAACATATTCGATATTTTTCTTTGAACTGTAATATTAGTATTATCTGGATATACAACTGTAATTCATGGGACTGCATTTTGGTGATGTTGAGCGGTTTTCCTAATTACTAGAAAAAGAAGCGGGACTAATACTGAGTCTTAAGAAACTCTCAAACCTACTTCCCACTCTTGAAACCACTGCCTATTAATATAAACTTTCTGCCTACGATGAGCAGATAAGATTGTAAAAACCTAACAGTGACATCCCTAATGCCATAGAGGAACAACTTTTTAAGGACATTCACATGTTTGACACAACCAAAGGCCTTATTTAGACCAAACAAGGTGGCCTGAGCAAATTCCTTATCTTCAAAGGCTGAAAACATATGGTGTTCTAATTTATCTATTACATCATTACTAAAACATCATTATTGGACATATTATATGCATCATTACTGTCAGAGATATGTAAACCTTTAGCATTATAAATTACTTCCTAGGGCAATACAGTTTTCCATTTAAATTCAACTGTTATTTATATTATGAAGGCATTTATCAGTATCTGAAGTTATAGAAGATTGAATGTTATTCTTAATATGTGAAACACTTTTGATACAAAAATGATTGAATACATTAGGTAACATTTCTGGAATGTTCTGCTGAAAACTGTTGTCACATCTTCTTATAACAGAAAAGGCAGCTTTACACGTCTTATTACATTAAGTTAGCATTGTTGGCTATTTTAGCAGCTTTTATACAACTCTCAAATTGTTTCTTAAGACTTCTATAATTTAATGTAGTAATATATTCTTAACCCTTAAATTGATTCAACAATGACAAATTATTCTTTTCCTTATGTAAGTTAACCTTTTGCACTCCATTTATTTTGCCACACGGTGCCCTGCCAGATCCATTTATTTTGCCACACGGTGCCCTGCCAGATCCATTTATTTTGCCACACGGTGCCCTGCCAGATCCATTTAATTCTTTTCAATTGTGCGTATGTTTCTTATATATAGTTACAATGACCTATTATGTAAGCAGGTACTAAGTGTTATATATCAAAATTTTAGTATGACCTGGTGAACATTGTTATGTAATTTATGTACCTTTTACTCAGATAATATCAGATAATTATATAATAATAAAAAATTCAAAAAAATATTTTTTTTATTTTTGATATTTTGATTAAGTTTTAGCATCAATATTTTTTTCAATTTAGCATTAACATCATTAAAATAAGCATTTAATTCTAAACAGAAAAACACTAATTTTGTTTGGTTTCTAAAACACATTATAATTGCCAAATGCTACTTTACTTACTTACTTTAACGTTTCCTCGAGGCCCAAGATCTATACAACACTACGGGAAGTGAAAACAACAAAAGAACCACAGCGCAGCTCAAGAAAGAGTACGATCTTAGGCTGAAGCACCTAAGGCGGCAAGAACACATTGATACAGTAGCACAAGCTAATAACAAGTCAAAAGCTCTATGGTGGATCATAAATTCTGAGAGGGACTCAAGAGAAGAAAAGACACTACCCTCAACCCTTGACACTAATGGCGAACACATCCAAGACCCAAGACTAATTGCACACCATCTGAACACTTTTTTTATAAATATTGTTCATGAAACAACACAATTAAATGGACAGCTTTGTGAACAAATGATATTACCAGAGGAAAATCCAGAAACTACAACCTTAGTACTACAGCCAACAAATAGACAAGAAATATCAAAACTCATCCAATCCCTTAAGGCAAAAACTTCCTCTGGCTATGACAATATCTCCTCAAAACGTTTGAAGACTTGCAGAGAAGAACTGATTGGCCCTTTTTTTTAATTTAGCATTAACATCATTAAAATAAGCATTTAATTCTAAACAGAAAAACACTAATTTTGTTTGGTTTCTAAAACACATTATAATTGCCAAATGCTACTTTACTTACTTACTTTAACACCAACCTCATTAACTTCAATTGATTGTGTTTGCACTAACATTCAGCTTGATGACCTCAACGTGAAAGTAATAAATACAGCAATATCGGATCACACTGGGCAACTCTGCACCATAAATTGGAAAACTAAAATATCTGCTCTTCTCATTACTGAGCAAAGAAACATAAGTAATAAGAATCTACTCAAATTAAAGCATTTTCTCAGCCAGCAAGACTGGGCAGTAGTTCACAACTCAAATGATATAGAGGAATCCTATAATAACCTTAACAGGATTCTTTCACACGCAATTGATCTTACATGTCCCTTAACTCGACAAACAAACAAAAAGCACAGACATACTCTAAGTGACCCAAAAGCAATGCAGCTAAAGAGACGTTTCCTCGAGGCCCAAGATCTATAGAACACTACGGGAAGTGAAAACAACAAAAGAACCGCAGCGCAGCTCAAGAAAGAGTACGATCTTTGGCTGAAGCACCTAAGGTGGCAAGAACACATTGATACAGTAGCAAAAGCTAATAACAAGTCAAAAGCTCTATGGTGGATCATAAATTCTGAGAGGGACTCAAGAGAAGAAAAGACACTACCCTCAACCCTTGACACTAATGGCGAACACATCCAAGACCCAAGACTAATTGCACACCATCTGAACACTTTTTTTTATAAATATTGTTCATGAAACAACACAATTAAATGGACAGCTTTGTGAACAAATGATATTACCAGAGGAAAATCCAGAAACTACAACCTTAGAACTACAGCCAACAAATAGACAAGAAATATCAAAACTCATCCAATCCCTTAAGGCAAAAACTTCCTCTGGCTATGACAATATCTCCTCAAAACGTTTGAAGACTTGCAGAGAAGAACTGATTGGCCCCCTAACTGAAATTATCAACAAATCATTCAATTCATGAATATTCCCATCAGCATTAAAAACTGCTAAAGTCTATCCAAAATACAAACAGGGACTCACTACTCAAGCAGCCAACTACCGCCCAATATCACTAATGCCTACCTTCACTAAAGTAATTGAAAAAGTTGTGCTAACCAGACTCTTGCAACACCTATCTACTAATCAGCTACTGACATCCCAACAGCATGGC
Source organism: Stictocephala bisonia (assembly GCA_035578905.1). NCBI lineage: Eukaryota > Metazoa > Arthropoda > Insecta > Hemiptera > Membracidae > Stictocephala > Stictocephala bisonia. Next base: position 28,064 of record JAQJVL010003840.1, read on the forward strand.
TTCCTGCCTGGTAGATCAACAACAACAGCGTTGATTAGTTTAGTAGAATTTTTAGCCGATCAACTGGAAGAAGGAAACACTTCTACCGCCATCTTGCTTGACTTTAGTAAAGCTTTTGACAGTATTAGCCATGACCATCTACTGTCAAAATTAGCTACTCTTGGAATACGAGGACAATTACTCAAGTGGTTTAAAAGTTACCTCACTGGACGAAGGCAAATGACAGAGGTTAAATACACCACTAAAGGTTTGACACGACAAACAACGTCAGGACTGCAATCTGTCACGCGAGGAGTGCCCCAAGGTTCCGTACTCGGACCGGTCCTTTTAATTTTATATACCAATGACCTCCCCAAGTACATGCAACATTTCAGTGGCACTCTCATGTATGCCGATGACACGGTGCTCCTATTAGGGACAAAACAGGAAGAAGAACTTGAAATAGCCGCTTACACAGCTGTCAACATGGCAGTGCAATACTGTCATGGTAATGATCTGGTTGTTAATGAAAGGAAAACAAAGCAGCTAATCCTAGGAAGACATAAGGACACCACTGGAAGACTGCCAGAACTGGAGGAGAGTACCTACTCAAAATATCTTGGGGTAATAATTGATGACTCCTTGTCATGGACCCAACATATAGACTCTCTGTGCAAAAAACTCAGTGCAGGACTATATGTCATTCGCAGGATGAAACACATCAGTGACATAGTAACAGCCAAAACTGCTTACTACGCCCTTTATGAGTCACACCTAAGGTATGGAATTGCTGTCTGGGGAGGCACTACAGCTGGCAATCTGCAGCGGGTCCTTATCCATCAAAAGAGAGCCATTCGAATCCTTGCTAATCTACACACAAGAGAATCCTGCAGGCAAGCATTTAAACAGTTAAAAATTCTTACTGTAGTCAACCTATACATCCTAGAGACTGTCACTCACATACACGTCAAATCTCCTGAACTAATTACAACTGGTACACAACACCACAACTACAACACTTTACATGCCTTAAACTATAGCCTCCCTATACACCACCTCACCTCTACAGAGAAAAAGCCGACATATGCAGGGGCAAAGCTGTGGAACGCCCTTCCAGAAGAGCTGAAGAAGACAGAACGACCGCAGTTTCGACGTCAACTGAAGCTCTGGCTTCAGGAACATCCCTTTTACTGCCTCAGTGAATTTTATGGATTGACCAACAAAGTATAACTTTTTAACTCTCAATATGACAACTAAACCAACATATTTTAATGAATGATATATTTTCTGTATTGACGCATGTACTATTCTCTAAGAATATGTAATAAAGATTGTATTGTATTGTATTATCAAACATTACAAACTGTTTTCACTTTACCAAACTATCATTTTGTAGAATACTAAAGTTTCATGTTATGAATATCATAACTTTTTAACTGCTGCAGTTCTGTTTTGTAGTCACACTTGACATATATGCAAATAGTACTGATACTCGTAAAAGTATTTTGTTCAAACACAAATGAATATATAAAAACTATAAACATTCGTCAAACATAGCTCCAATGTTTGTCAACTAAACTATTTCTACTTGTAGACGCCATAATACTAGCTGTACACGAAAATAGTACACAAATTTACACCATTTTATGCACTTTGATATATTCTAAAAATTAATAATAGTAGCTAACAAAACATAATATAAAAACTTAAACAATGTAAATATTGTTTACAAACACAACCAAAACACGCGACAGTGTACGTTCAGTGTGAAGACAATAGTTGGAACTGACTAAAGCTGATTGGTTTTAAAACGAAACAAAAAATACTACAAATTTCAAATAAAACACTGAGTGACTAAAAATACAACTAAATATTACCATGGCAACTATAGAATCTTTAAACAATATCTGGAACGAACTGGAAATGAAATAAAAGATCGATAACCGATGTCGGACTAAGTCAGCCTATGGAGTGGAATAGGAAAATAGCGATGTCAGACTCAGTTCGCCTATGGAGTGCAAAGGGTTAACAGTATTTAGCTGTAGAATGTCTAATTGTTTTCCCTAAGGCACTATGTTATTTAGACCTATGTTGTTTTAAGACTAAAAAATCATCACAATTTACAACTATTTCGAAGAAAATACTAAACAAATTTGTAGATGTTTGAGACTTTTGAAAAACAAAATTCCTTATTACTACAATCTAGTTTACCTTTTATGGCCTGAAATTGTGATTTTGGTAAAACAATTGATTTGCTCATTTGAGTCATAACCTGGCTACAATTAAAATTAATATTTTGATTTAAAATGTGCTAAAAATACTCTCAGTTCTAAATGACACCAGAACCTCTCACATAATTATCACTTAGATAACAAAATTTTTAGGGGAGAAAGCCCTTTAAGTCTAGTTTAGGCAGATGCAAAGAAGTGCAATTATGTCAGAGTTAGTAGAATTGCCTAAAACATTTCACAATGTAAACCAAAATTGGCCATGCCTTTGTGTTATGATTATGTTTTTAGTATCAGTGATTTGAAATAAATTAATTAATTAAATAATGCCAATGTTAATTTTATGGAAAAAAGAAAATATTGAGGGGATGTTTCTACCTCATAGGAATGGAATTTCAAGAAATCATTTCTTACCAGGTCTCTATGATACAAAAGCTAACTTCCCTCCAAATTTAATCAAAATATGTTTAGTGCTTCTGAGGATGATAATAATAATAATCTTTATTGCATCAAACCTCAAATGAGGTATTACAATATATAATATAATAAATATTGTGATAGGTGAAAACATCATATTTGGATTTTATATATTAAGATATATAATTCTAATATAGCTCAGTAACACTGTTTACTAACAGTGTTCTGTCTGCAGATATAGAAGCATGTATGTAATGAGTTATATACTATAAAGAATTTGATTTGATCAGGAAAACTTCTTGTATTCAGTATACAAACTTATCAGTAGATTGAGGTTACCCTTTCTGATTTACTTAAGGTTTTATGACTCTAATAATCCTGTTTCTTATATACAAATAAAATATTTAACATAGAAAAAAGAAAAATATCTAACCTGTTGTTATGCACCCTCCAAAGACCCAGCATTGCCCGTATTTCACTGACTGACTCCCTCCATCACTCAAAAACTGGTCATATATCTGTACACTACCTCGCCAATGATTTGGGTTTGTACCACCACCGAATTCTGTTGCCCAGTTACCGACCAACAGTCCATAATCATCATTAGCATTTATCTGTTTAAAATAATATTTTGGTAAAATTACTTTGTAACTATTAGTATATTGTACAAGAATAAAAAATATGACAAAAATGTTGAGTTATTATAGTCTTAAATATATACTTATATTTTAAATACAGTAGAACTTGGATAATTCGAATCTGAAGGGAAGAATGAAAAAATTTGAATTATCCCATAATTGAAATTACACAATAATGTTGTGTCTTTTAACCCATGATCAGTCACGTCGTTAGGTAAGCCCTAACAAAAAAAGTAGTTAAAAAGGAATTTTTTTTATTCTCTTGACTATAGTCACACTGAGCTAGCTATGTGTCATTGACCCAGGGTTGTAGTGCTTAATTTATCAGTGCCGGAGCTCTAAGCTACCGGTGGTCCGGGGGGGGCCCTCCCCTGGAAAATGTTTTAAAAATAACATTTTAAAAACGGGGTTTTGTTTCTAGAGAAAAATGTGTAATCAAATTTCGGATGTCCTATGTGTAAATTATATTATTATACTAAAGATTTCATTGCAGTGTTCTTTAAATGGGTTTGAGCTAAAGTGTCTGGTTCAAATCTATGTAGGCCTACAAACTGTACACAAAAACGGTAATTGTATCTCTGGCTATATACACGAAAACAAAACGAAACTACGTCAAATTTCGCCACAATTTTCAATTTTATATTTTTTCTAACGATGGGGAAATATTAATTTTGAATAAAAAATGCAACTCGAATCTAAGCGTAGGCCTGCAAAATAAAATTTAAATGTAAATATTTGTCGTTGCTTTAATTTTGACCAAGTTCAATATTTAATTAATCTTTTTGTGCTTTGGAAAAGCAATGCTCATAATTTCAAATTTTCTTCTTAAAACTGACGTGTATCAATCAACAAAAACCTTAATTAAAACAAAATAAAAATAACCAAGCAAATTCTTTTACTTTGAAAGTTTTAGGTTTGTAAGGTAAGGGTAAGGGTAAGAAATACATATTTAACGTTTTAAAATTAATATAATAATCAGCTGTAAATTAGAATTACAAAATTACAGAAATATTGTAACTTAATAAAAGCGTGTTTCAGTTAAAACTTTTATTTAGTCAATAACTACAAGTCCAGAGTGCTTATCTTCTTTGTTTTTCTCACTTTTGGCTACTCGTGTCCGCATGTCATCAGCAGCACGATGAGACCGCAACCAGGTTTCAACATATTGATCAGGGTTCCAAGATGCCAAAGGAGCTCCATGAAGCTTTAAAAACAACAGAGCAGATACGTGAGAAACAGTCAGCAGGTTTCGTGTTGCAGTCAAAATAATATTCATTAGGCTGAACCCGCGTTCGCACTCAGCTGAACTGCAACTGACCAACTTGGTGCAGTTAATCAGTTCTTTCAGCCCATCTGGGACACGTTTGCTGCAGTCTATATACTCTCTGAAAGAGTAGTTCACTTTACGTTCGTCAAGTTTAAATCTTTTACACAAACTGAGTACTTCCTCTTCACCAAACCTCACGGGAATGTCTGTTGGCCAATGATCTGGATCCAATATTTGGAATTCAGCTAACAGGTTCTTGTATGCCTCTTCATTCTGTCCATAAGTAGTAAACAGGCGGCTGTTGAGGTTGTTTACCACACTTGATAGTAGTTGTTGTGCATTAATAGTTACAAACTTATCATTTTGTTTCAATGTAACAGAGTTGAAAATTCCTTCCTTGATTGCTATTTTAGCTTCTAAGGTTCTTGTCCCTGGTTTCTCCTTCATTGATTGTATGTATCTAATTGATCTTTTTATAAGTTTGTCTGCTTTAACAATGGTCATGGTTCGATTTTGGAGACTCTCTGACAGTGTTGTAAGTTCACAAAGTATGTCATACATGACAGCTAAATCGAGCAAGAACTGGTTTGAAGTCAGTCGATTGAAGAGGCCCTTGAAAGTGCTTCTTTCTGTTAATGATCGGGTTGTATCATCTTTACAAGAGGAAAAGTGTGCCGCCAAGATGCTATAGCTAAACCAAACCGCAGACACAGTTCGAAATGAGCTAGCCACCCATCTAGTATTTAAAACACACCCTATTTTGTTTAGTTGTGCACTTAGTTCAGATGCACATTCTGATAACTGACGTTGATTCTTGGGAGATGTACTGTACACTGTATACAGCTTATCCATAAAGGAATTGAAGTGATTCACCCCTGACACCTCTTCTACAGCGTCAGTTAGTGCGAGCTCTATCCTGTGGTTCATCCAGTGCCAAATAATTAAATTGGAAAATTCAGCTAGGTATCTTGTAGCTACACCCGAACGTTTTCCTAGCATTACATTAGCTCCATCACTGGTGAAGGAAACTAAGTTTTTTTTAGATAGTCATTGTCAAACCCGTATTTAGTGAGGTTTTTTATAACTGCTTCAAATACGGTTTCCGATTTTTGGTCTGTAAGCTCTATCAGATCTAAAAGCAAGGTTTCTGGATCTTTGTCTTTGTTCGTTTCACACTTCAAATACACTATTAGAACTGATTTCGAGCTTTAGTGGACTCGTCTAACATTATGGAGATCTTGCCTCCAAAGTTTTTAATTTTACTTGTTATTTTAACCTTCATCTCTTGGGCAACATGATCTATAATTGTAGTAGCACTGTAACAGGAATGTAGCCCAACTCCGATATCGACACCATTCAGTCGTTGTAACTCTAATAGGTTAAAATGATCAGAATAAGGTCGATCATTTTTAGCCAAGTAATACGCGGACCTAAAAACTGATTTTGTTGATTCCTTATGAGTTGCATTGAGAGTGTCACAAACCGTTTCAAGTGACTGTTTCTTAGAAATTTCAATTATTTTCTGTGCTGATAAGTGTGCTTGTGATTGCTTATGTTCAATAATTTTTTTACGTAATGATTTCAACTGAGCATCTCTATTGGAGCCATTACTTTTGATTTGGTATGAACACCATTCATTAGATAAAGAAATGCGCTCAGCTTTAAATGCCCCAAGGCTGGATAAATCACTGCATATCTTGCAGCCCAACTTTCCATCCCTACAATCTAACCCAGGATAAGCTTCTTTTTTCTTAGCCCACATATCTGTAGTCCAAACGTCTGGCCAGTCGCATTTAACACCTTGTCTTTCAGTTTCACTAGTTTTGTTTACAGCGTCATTGTTTTTTTCTCAGCTTCTGCTCCTGGATTTATTGGTCTTTTATTGAAAAAAGATACTATGGATTTTTGTTTTGGATCTGCCATTTCGATTAATAAGCCTATATAGTCCACCAATAATCACTAGCACTAACTCACTAACTGAAGCAAATTTCAACGCTAAAAGAACGCATTTGTTAACAGTACGAATAAAAATCGTACCTATATAAACAAAGCTAGAGTGAGGTTAGGTCACTCCTCAGTCCTCACTCACTCAGGTCACTGACACGAGTGACACTAGATGAGCTCTTGTCAGTGCTGAGTGGTGGGGGAAGCACGAAGCGTCGAACCACAGTGTTGCCAGATCCCCGCGCGAAATAATAAAAATTCTCGCTCGTCAGAACAAAGCAGTACCGGAGCGCCGCTCCTCCCTCAAAGCAGTAGTGGAGCGTTGCTCCGCTCCGCTCCGGCTCCACTACACCAGTGCATTGACCATATGAATTATATATTTTCATAGTAAATCGGATGACTAAGCATTCTGGAGGAGTGTAGGGTAAGTTTACACATGTTAGGGAATCCCTATAGGCGAGACTATTTACATTACAAATTTGGGCACAACCGATCGCGGGTTTACACTGTGTTATGAATGAGGTTTTATCATACATCATCAAGGCTGTCTCTAGTAGATGGCCTGGCCATTCAAACTGGCAACACTACAATCCCCACTGGAGGCAGAGGTTGATTGTATTTCAGCATTAGGTTTTAGGCATTAGCACTGTATCGACCATTCAGCATTAGGTTATACAGTAAAAAAAATTAAATACGCAATTTGCAATTTCTGTTTTGTATGCTTTGCGACTTCACATATAATGGCGACTTTTTCCTGCAATGTTAACGTTTTGTATTTAGTATGTGGTTTATTTAACGACATGTTTTCAATACTCTGAAAAATACAGTATGAAAATGTAAATACTGCAGTAATACAGAGAACAAGCAAACAACGATGTAATGTGTGATGTGATGCCTTGCGTACTGTTTCTGTTAGTTAACGTAGCGGACTGAGGGTTACCGTACGCAAGCGCCAACACCAAGCAGTCCACCATACACGTTAGTCAGAAGCCACCGCTCACCAATACTCACCCTTCCCTCTCCAATACTCTCACCAAAACTCGGAAGCCACAGTCTACATCTCTGTTATCGCAAAATGTACTTCTTTGAAAGATCTATTAGTCTTAGTGCCACTTCAGTTTATGCTTCTGACATTGAGAAATTTAAATTAATGTATTTAGTTGTAATCAACTTCGAATTAACCAAAAAATATTTTGAATTAAATAAATTTTTTTAATTGGTTTAATACAAAGTTCAAGGGACCGCAAAAAACTTCAAATTAATGACGATTTCAAATTATGAGCATTTAAATGTATCCAAGTTTGACTGTACATACAAATAAAGTATTAAAATGGTTTTAAGCTGATGAAAGTCAAAGAATGAAACTAAAAAAGCTTGGAATGACCGAATGTTTTATGATTTTTTTCAAATAGGTGTACAATTTTATATTCATCTAATCCTATGATTTTTTGCAGAAAATATTGTTATTTTGAATGCTCATAGAAGCCTTTGGGTGACTATTTACAATTAATCTTGATTTGATTAATGGTTTCCACTAAACTGGTAGAGTTTTTCACTAAACTGGCGTCCAGAATTTTTCCATTATAGAAAAGATTCTGAGTCAATATAGAAGAAATTCAACATTTTCATAAAGTTGGTACGCCAACTGTCAGAAGTATTTTGAACTTCCGCCCACTTCAATGCTACGGTAATATTTAGTTTCAGTTCTGGATCCTTATTTTCTTTTATTGTCTTTCTTTGTTGTGTTACTTTTAATGCATTATTTTTTAACTAACTATGTCAACTGAAGTGAATTCATCAAATGTTTGTCTATATCAAAAACCTTAGGATCTACATCTTGTTAATAATCTTGAGCCAGAGTAAAGAATTAAGAAACAAACTAATGAAAAAGGAGTAGAACAAACCAGACACTTTCAGTGTGACTGTGATTGTGCTACAGAAAATGGAATAGAATGGTAATCAGTAGTCAAAAATGCATTAATTAGAAATAGAAAACTTGAACGAACTAACAATACCGAATATTGAGAAAAAAGACTGGTTAAATTCAATCAATGTGCTAAACAATAAGAACACAAAGCTCAGAATGCAAATCCCTCTGTACAAAATACAAACAAATAGTAATTCTACAGGTAACAGATATTTTAAATAATATAATTTGAAATTTTATTTTTATAAGTTTTCCTTTATGTGTAATATTTTTGGCCTTACTTGAAATTGTGGTTCATAAGGGTTGTTGTAGAGCTGAGTTACATTTAAAGTAACATATGGTGACATTTAAAGTAAGCAGTGGTGACCCAGCCATCCAGCAATACTGGAAGCTAACTCTCCATCTCCTCTCTCTCTCCTTCTCTCATGGACGGACACCTGCATAGCTACTGATGGCGTTTTCCTGGAGGCATAGTGCAGAATCTACAGGCTGGGACTAGCCTCTACTTTCGTCCGAGAGGGACTGCCACTTTTTCACCCTTTCTGCACTGTCCATCCATTCGGCCTCCAGGATGAAGACATCGACATGCAGGTAACCCAAACCCAGTTTATTTTTGTGGCCCCCAGCTATACACTTTTTTGAAATGTTTTAGAAGAAGTGCTACCTGTGAAAAACTTGTTTTGTTGTTTCTACGAACAGTGTAATTTTAAAGCAAGATATATTTTTAGATTTTATTTTTATTTATTTTTTTATTTTCTTATGGAGGGTTTTCTGGTAATTTTCTTGTAAAGGACGGGGTTCTCGGGTAATTCTTCACTTTGTTGTTCCCATTAGGAGTCACCCAGTTTAGCCTGCTGGATTTTGGCGTAGTTATTAATTTAACTCTTTTGGTTTTTTTTAACATTTCCAAACTGGCCAAAACCTTCCAAATTTGTTTTGTTACCCGAGGCCGTTTTGTAAGTTCAGCTGCCGTTTTAAAATGTTATCCTTTTGTTATCTGTAGTTATTGTTCTAGTAGTTATTGTTATCTGTAGTCCTTTTGTTTCTAGTTGTAGTTTATTCGTTCATGTATTATGTTATTTAATTATTCTTGTATGTGTTCATTGTTATTATTTATTTATTATTGTTATTTATTTATTTATTATTGTTATTATTGTTTTGCAGAGATCGATATATATATTTATTTATTTATAAAAATGTTATTAGGTCTAATAATTTTGATTTACATTTTATTGATAGCCTACTTTTATACTGTTAATATTTGATAATATTGTTGTTTTTTTATTTATTTCTATTGCCTCGAGGCCAACAAATTATTATAAATAATTTCTGTGGCTATTATTGATAATGATTTAAAGTAACTTAGTCAACAGCCTGTTTTGTCAATAAATGTTTAATTTTTTTATTTGTAACTTAATTTTTTTAATACTTTTGAATTAAATGTTTCTTTAATTTTCATGTAATAAACAATATTTTTACCATTCAACTTGTGTTTTTTTATGTTCTGTGTCGTCCTCCTGAGTCCAGTGTCTTTGCACCCACCCTCGATGGGTCTAGCAATGTTTTGATAGTACGAGGATGGGTCGCAGGGTAGACATGTGAAGTTTTCAAAACCTAAAGATACAATGGAATTATTTTTGAAGCAGTTCTAGTTCCTTTTGTTGAGTTTGACCTCCCCAGATAAGAAGTAATTCATATAATAATATGGGCTTTAATACCTAATAGCAATAAACTACTACTGTCAGCAAAGAAATTATGTGTATCTGAGTTTGAAGATTGTTCACTAAATATAACCCTAAAATAATATAAGTTTTAGTAATTTTTATCCGATTTGGAACAAAAAAGTATCAGAATATTAACTAATTTTCACAGTGCATCAAATTTACACTTTTATTACTCAAAAATCCATTAATGTAACACATTTATGGTTGCCTGTAATGTTTAGTAAAATTTCCTTACACATCATTTTTAAATTTTTAAGAAAAAAAGATCTTATCGATTTCCTGAAACAACTTTTTTTGTTTCTAGGGGTTGTAAAATTAATTACTTGGTCATGGAATACTTATGATATCTCTAGTTATGGTGCATTAATTTTATAAGCATTAGTAAATGTAGTGATTTTAAATTGATTCCACCTGTTCATAGGTGGAAAGCAGGTCACTTCAGTTTTTGATGGGTTAGGATTTAGCTTCCACATTCTAATATATTCCTCAATGGGCTGCAAGATCACTTGTGAGTGTTTCTTCATAAGCTGTAAAGTCCTTGTGTTGGTAAGCGAAAGCAATATCATCTGCATATATAAATTTTCTAGACTTTGTAGTTGGGATGTTGAACGCAGTATACATGTTGAACAAATTAAGAGAAAGTACAGACCCCTATGGAAGACCATCCTTCAGCTGTCTTTAAAAGCTTTCTTCATGACCGTGATAAACTTTTATTAGCCTGGCAATAAGCATTGACACCAAAATTCACACAGAAAAGGACAGAGAAGGAAGTTGTAGAACTTTAACAACAAACCTTTGCTCCATAGTATGTCATAAGCCACGGTAATATCAACAAAAGCTGAAGATGTATTCAACTTCTTTTCAAACCCATTCTTGATAAATGATGTCAGAGCTAGGATCTGGTCGCTACAACTTCAGCCAGGGCATAGCCTTCTCAACTGGAACATTAGAATCAAGAATGGGTGATATTCTATTGTATAACAGCCTTTCCAGCAACTTATAATAAACATAAAGAAGAGATATAGGGTAATAACTTTCCACTCGTTCAGAGTCTTTGCCAGGCTTCAGAACAGCTACTACTTTTAATCTCTTGACTACTTTTTGCAAATTGCCTATAGCCAATATCTTATTGTAGTCTATTTTAAGCCACTGTTTCACTTTGCTTCCAGCAACCAACAGAAACTCTGGAAAGTATCGTCAACACCAACTGCTTTCTTTGCTGGTAGAATGGAAATTACCTTGTCTCTTCCTTATCTCTTATCACCTTATCTCTTCCTCTGTGAAATTTCTGGAGACTTCGAGGGGTCTCTTTTTTATTTCATTCAACTTGTGAAAGCAAAAGTTTGTCTCAAGGATGGTGGGTTGAATTAGATAAGCTGACTATCTGTTTAGCTATATTAGTGGCTTTCAGACGGACCACTTCTCTTTGATTTAGAAAATAACCAGTAGTTAGTTTCCTTAAGTGATCACGCTTTTCTACTACTGTAAGTAAAGTTTGTATTTTCAACAGTTTTACCCCATTTTCCTCATCTGGTACTGTGTCTCTAGTACAGCAGCAGATTAGCCTTGCTGGGGTTTTCGATAGCATTTAACTCTTTATAAAGGTCATCTGATTCCTTACTCCATCCTGGTATATAGTCTTTTCTGTATCCTTTTGGTATGCAAGCTTTAGCAATGTATGAGATGAGATTTGTAAAATGATCATAATTTCTTATTATATAAGGAATGGACCTGAAGCTATAATCAAGCCTCGTGCTAAAGGCCTCCCAGTGTGCTTTATTAAAATTCCATCTATGCCTTGGAAAAGATCGAATTTGGATTCCAATGAACCAGTACTGGCCTTTGTTGAGAGTGGGAAAATCATTGAGAAGTTTCCTCCTAATTGACTTTGGTCTTACCATGTACATGAGCAGAAACTTCAGTCAGTTGCGAAACAAGGTCAGTGACCTTGTACAAACGCTTAACGAAGCCGGGCACAAACTTGAAATGGAGAGACGACTAGAAACCAGCTTAGTATAACTTTTGATGAATATGACAAGGAAAAGGAGGCAGCAATTATAAATTATGAAAAAACAATAAACAGAAGAAATTAAGATACTCAACAAGGGGCAATCCAGCAGTATTGTGGAATTAAAAAAGACGACAATTGATAGTGGAACTCAAACAAACACCAATGAGGCAAGTACTGCGAGCAAATCCAACTTGTTAGCTGAAATTGAGCATGTGAAAGTTAGGCTCGGAGTGTTAGAGGGCTCAATTAACTCCTTACATAATTTGCATAGTCAACAAAACACTGTAGTCAGGACTGATAACCATCAAAATATGAACATTATTTATAACCTAACTCCTTGACCCAGCAAAACTAGATGCAAAAAAATAAACAAACCCCCCTTAGCTGTCAAAGAATTATCTGAAATGGACAACTTGACGCCTGAAGACAATCAAAACCGTGGCAAAAAGCTGAAGCACTGTCGTTTAACCACACCAAAAAAAAACGTGACTCAAATCAATTCAAAAGGAAACCATGTTTGTAGTGTGTCTCTCCAAGCAGCAAAATATCAAGCCATCTGTAGGCCTATCTCTAATCCAACCCCAGTGACACATACCTTCAAGGTACACAATGGCCTACCAGAAACTGCCAAACTACTGTGAAATAACAAAACTTTTGAAGACTTTTATATAAAACATATCGATGAAGCCATTAAACAACGACCCTTGTATGATAATTTTTTTGAGCACATTAAAACAAAGAAATCCAGGTTCTAAACTGTCCCAAAGCAAAAACAAAGAATAAATTAAAAATATTTCATCAGAATATTGACAGATTAAATAACAAAATTGACAGGCTGAATTATGTTTTGATCATATACAAGCCTGACATATTAGTCCTTACAGAGCATGGACTGAACTCATTAACACTGAAAAATGTTCGCTTGATTGACTACATTTTGATTGCTGCATACTACAGAGAAAACCATGCAAAAGGAGGTGTAGCTATATTTAAGCAAGTAAACCTTGTCAATGAAGTTGATGCTATTGCATTAGAAAACCATAGAAGAACTCTTATGTGAGATGGCAGGTATAAAAATACTTTTGCGTAAAAAGGAAGCCTTATATGTACTTGGAGTTTACAGACCTCCGTCTGCATTGCTTGAGGGTGCCCTTAAACAGATGGCTCTAGCGCTGGACGTAATTCCAAACAACAACTGTGGAATCTGCATTCTAGGTGACCTCAATGTTGACAGTTTGAAACAATCAAGAGAAAAGACGGCAGTTAATTAGCTACTTGCTTCTTTTAACATTATAAAGATTATTCTACCTCCAACTAGGATGATCTCAACCTCTGCCACTTCAATCGATGTAGTTTGCACTGATTTGGACAGATAAAATTAACGTGAGTATTGTTCTGTCCTTGCTCTCGGATCACACTGGATAATTCTGCAAATTTGAAATAGACTGCGAGACACAAAAATTGATTTATATGACCAAAAGGCAACTTAGGGACAAAAATCTCTCAAGCCTATCAAGCCTGCTTGCCTTGAATTCCTGAGATAGTGTTTATGGGGCACCCACAGTGGAAGATGCATATTCGACTTTTATTAATACACTCAAAACAGCACTAGACATAACTTGCCCATTTAAAAAATCGAAAAACAAGCAGAAAATTCACAAAAATCGGGAGCTTTACAATGCTGAAGTAAGTGGACTAAGGGTAGACTTGATAAAAGCTAATGAAAAATATATACTCAGTAAAAAGGAGGAAGATAAGAATCTAGCCTTTCAAAAGAAGAAAGAATATGATCTAAAGCTGTGTGAGCTCAGGAAAACAAAAAATGAACATACTATTGCTGTGGCTAGAAATAAAAGCAAGGCAGTCTGGGAGATTGTAAATAGTGAAAGAAATGCAAAGAGAAAGGCCTCAGAAACAACCTGGCAATTATATGATTTAAAGGTTTGCACTTAGTTTTTTGAAGGGCAATCTTTTTGTCTTCTTCAATGTAATTTAAAAAAATTATACGAGTATTTTGACCTAAAGATTAAGAATGTAGCATGCTATAAAGCTGAAAGATTTATGATGTACAGACACACTTTTTTTATTGCAACATCATCAACGTATATAAAAAGTCTCGATTGAGCTGAACAAAAATATCATTAACATACAAAAACAATTACAGAAAATATCTGTCTTGTTTGTTTACAATCTGAGCTTTGCACAGTTTCTTTCGATTTTAAAAGTTAATATCATTTAAGTTTGTTATTTAATTCTGTTTTCCGCCTATTATTAATTCATTTATATAACTTAATTATTTTTAAAATGTTTCATAATCTAGGCCTAGCCAAACCTTTAGGCTTTTTAATCTTAGAACATAGGCTTAAGCGGCCAGAGTCATAACTAGAATTTTCCGGTGACAACAGCGTTAAAGTTCTATCTACAATATTTACAAGAGACTCAGAGAAACCACTGAGGATGCCACATCACAGTATGGGCGAAACGTCTGGTTATCTTGTAAATATTGTAGATAGTACCTTGACGCAGTTATCACTGGAAAATGTAGATCTAGTTACTTTAGGATTTTTTCCTGACTTCACATACTTTTGCAATAATTGTAGTTTCTTGTTGTGTGAATTTTGCTGTAATTAATCTCCTTAAAAAAAGGTTCATAATTATAAAATAAATAAAACTTATAAACTTTAATTTTTATTTTACGCCAAACCCCTTCTGGGTAAAGGAGTAGTTACAACTTCCATGTTCAAAATAGCAATTTCTAATAAATTTATAAATGTTAAGTAGGGGTTTGCGATGCAGCAAATTTTTTTCGACCCAATGCAGTGAAGGGATTCAAAGAATTTTGATGCAACTCGATTTGATGAGCACATAAAGAATTTATGGTTTTTATTAAGTTTTAGAAGCTGTTGAGGAACAATAATACCTTTTGTTACAAGTACTGTATCTTGCTAGTACAAAGAAAGATATTTAAAACGTACATCTTTTTCATCATATAAATGTTAGCTAGTTTTTGTTATAATATGTATGCAACAAAAATATAAAATTATTTTATATCAAAATCAAAGTAAGAAAGTTAATAACCAATAATATAAGGAATGTAAGATGAAGGGATTCACAGAATACAGTAGGCCTAATGCACAATAAATCATAATTATTTTGAAATATAATTTTAGAGCTTAATACATTTATTTAGCACTAAGCATGCTTATGTAATTAAGTAGCTAAGGAAAAATATAAGAAAAACTAATAATAAAAAAATTTTATGGCTCTATATTAAATTCATTAAATTTAAATGCCAATAGATGTTCTTTGCTGTTGTGGGAGAGTAACTGGCCAAAATTATCAAAATTTAATGTTGTACAGTTAAAATAATATATGTCACAGGCAAAAAGTAAAATGTATAAAATAATGGAAAACAACTTAATTGATAAATATTAAACCTTGTTTTCGTTTTAATATTATTTATTTTAGAGTAACAATTACAAAAATATGTCGTGCTCTTAACTTTTCTTAATAACAACTGAACTGACAATTGTGTCTCTATGACAACATAAATAAAAACAAATAATACAGATGGTGCCAAAGTGCTAAATTTTAATTAGTCACTTAACACGCCCTTCTCAAATTTTGCACTTTGACAAATTTTTAGTCCCATTGCATCAACAAGACGATAATGTGAAGGTCCTGGAAGTGGTTTCGTGAGAATGTCAGCAGGCATTATTTTAGACGGAACATGCCTCAATTTTATTTCGTTATTTCTCACCAATTGACGAACAAAATGGTATCTTGTAGCAATATGTTTAGTACGTGAGTGACAAGTAGCATTTTCTGCAATGTACTTTGCTCCACGGTTGTCAGTACCAAGATTTACCATTGACAAATCATTTAATTTTAATTCTAACATCAAATTTCTTAGGTATAGTGCTTCACGAGATGTTTCTGATAAAGCCACGTACTCTGATTCTGTTGATGATATTGCAACTGACTGCTGTTTCTTCGAACGTCATGATATTGCAGCTCCACTCAACATGAACTCATATCCTGTATATGAAATTCGATCATTTTCATCATTTGCATGGTCAGCATCAGAAAATCCTTGGATTCCCAACTGATCTTTCTTGTACACTAATCCATAATTCTGGGTACCTTGTAAATAGCGCAATACACGTTTCGCTGCTGACCAATGAACTTCTTGGTACTTATCGTTAAATTGTGACAGTCTATTGACAGTGAATGTGATATCTGGGCGAGTAGCAATTGCCAAGTACATTAATGATCCAATTAACTGTCGAAATGGCTTTTCTTCATCTTTTCTTCGATGCTGATTTCCTTCTGGTAACTTAGCTTGAGATTCACTAGGAGTTCGTACTGGGTTGCATTCTTCCATGTAAAATCTTTTTAAAAGATCTTTTACATATTTTTGTTGATTTAACTCAATATTTCCATCAACTTGATTAATTTCAATTCCCAGACAATGTCGTGCTAAACCCAGATCTTTTATTTCAAATCTCTTTGCAAGTCCAGCTTTAATTCTTTCAATATCTGTCTTATTTCTTGATATATATAAAATATCATCAACGTATACAACCAAAATTGTATATTGATCCTCACTCATATTGTAGTAAAAACATGTGTCACTAGCTGCTGAAGTTAATCCAAGGTTTTCTAATTCTTCATTCAATATTTTATTCCATTGACGACCAGCTTGCCGCAGACCATATAATGCCTTTTTCAATTTACAAACTTTGTTATCTTGTGATAATTTTTGGAGCATCTCGTAAGCAATTTTTCCTAAATTACTGTTTTGACCATCCTTTTCAATAATTTCTTTTAATGCTTCTTTAATAAATTCTGGCAGTTCCATAAATATTTCTTCTTCTAAAAATCCATTTAAATAAGCTGCTACAACATCTATTTGATAAACTGGTAAACCTTCACGTACAGCTAATGCCATCAAAAGTCTGATAGAATCCAACCTAGCTACAGGTGCAAAAGTATCAGTGAAATCTATTCCTTGTCGTTGTGTAAACCCTCGAGCAACAACTCGAGCTTTTCTTCTTTCAAGTGTTCCATCTGGCTTAAATTTGTTTCGAAGTACAATTTTACAAGTAATAACAGCTCTGTCTTTTGGACGATCAACTATTTCCCACGTGTTATTTTTAATTAAACCACGAATTTCTTCAGTAATTGCTTCCATCCACTCAAGTGCTTTATCTCCAGCCATCGCTTCTTTCAAGGTTATATCAATAAGATTTGCTTCTTCAATTATTTCTTCTTCATGTTCTGTTGCATCAACAAATATTTCATCATCACTTGGTTCTTCTTGCATTTCGATATCTTCATTATCATCATGTTCCTCTTGGTCTTCGTTTATATTTGCTGCTTGTCCAGTGTTATACATTTTTCTTGGTCTTCCTCTTCTACCTGTTTTCTCTATCCATGGTCTTCCCGGTTTTCGACGTGAAATACGATTTGGTGTACAAATTTCTTCATTAATTTCATCATTTTCAATTTCTTCATTTTCATTTTGAATTGACATATGAACACATTCAATATTTTCTTCATTTTTATCGAAAATTTTATCTTCTTTTACTTCATTTAAAAATTGATCTTCAAGAATTTGTACATCTCTAGCAACTACAACCTTTCTTTCAATTGGAATCCATACTCGATAACCTTTTGATTCTTCTGAATAACCGACTAAAATACCTTCTTTTGAACGCGGATCAAACTTTGATTTCCCTAATTGTTTTTCTAAAACAAATGATTTTGCTCCAAAAACTTTTAGATTACTTAAATCAGGTATTACTTTATTCCAAACTTCAAATGGAGAATGATTATCCAAACTAGATGTTGGACGTCTGTTTCTTAGATAATTAGAAGTAGCTACTGCCTCAGCCCAAAATCCATGACTCAATCCAGATTGAATTAAAAGACATCGCGCCATTTCAATTAATGTCCTGTTTTTCCGCTCTGCCACTCCGTTTTGCTGTGGTGTATGGGGAACAGTTAGACGTCTGGAAATACCATTCTTCTTTAGGAATTCATCAAACTCTTTATTACAATATTCTGTTCCATTATCGGACATCAAACATTTAATCTTACAATTTGTCTGAGTTTCAACATATGCTTTATATTCTTTAAAAGCTTGAAGAACATCACTTTTAAGACGTAGAAATTTAACATCACACCATCGTGTACTGTCATCGATAAATGTTACGAAATATCGAGCATGTCCTAATGATTCTACTCTTGACGGTCCCCAAACGTCAGTGTGTATTAGTTCTAATTTCGCTGTACATCGTTCAGACTTCTTAGGAAATGGTAATACAGTCATTTTTCCTTTTAAACATATGTCACATGCCTCCAATTTCTTTTCTTCATTTATCTTCATACCACTAGCTAATTCTTTTCTTGAAATTTCTAACAGATCTTCTTTATTTAAATGTCCCAGATGATGATGCCATAACTTCAAAATTGCTGAATTATTATTTATTGCCGCATTTGCTTGCTCTTCACTACCACAAACATAATATAAATTTCCAACTCTTTGTGCTAACAGTTTTATTTCACCATCTTTTCCAAAAATAGTTGCCCCAGTTTTAGAAAAACTGACAGTATTCCCATGATCCGTAATTCTCGCAACAGATAACAAATTAGTTCTTAATTCTTTTACCAATAACGTAACATTAAGTTTTACCGACCTATTTGATTTTCCATCTGTAGTAAAAACACGAGCAGTTCCTTTTGCTACAATTTCAGTTTGTGCATCGCTGGCCAACAAAACATTTCCATTTGTTGACGTCATATTAATGAATGCTGCTTCATTATTACACATATGAGATGTACAGCCACTATCTAAACACCATCGACTATCACTTGATACCTGCTTCGTATGAAGAGCCTCTTCCGTTACTTGAAACGCATCTTCGACTTGAGCTTCAACTTTTGATGAATATTCTTGCTTTTCATCATTTGCTCTGTCTGGACAATCAGCTGCTTTGTGCCCAATTTTATTACAGATGAAACAATTATACTTAAATGGCTTGTTTAAATTACCATCGTTTCTGCGTTGCCCTCCTTGATATCCACTTCTTTGATATCCACCTCTCTGATATCCATTTCCTTGATTTTTACTACCTTGAGGTCCACTACTTTGAGACGGTTTAAAATTTTTAAAGTTTTGCTTGACCCACATAACCTCTGAATTATCCATGTCACGTTGACTTTGAGCATCATACTTTTCAATAACCTTTTCTCTAAGTATATCTGGTTTAGGCAATTCATTTTGAGACTCCATATCACATCTGAACATTTCAAAACTTGAGGGCAATGCATTAAGAAGTAATGTTGACTGTAAATCATCATGCATTTCGACTCCCATAGCTGACAGCTTAGATATTATGTCAAAAAATTCCATCAGTTGAGTATGAAAATCACCGTTGTCTATTATCTTGTAAGATGTCACACGTTTGAGTAAACTTGCTCGTTTTACCGGTCCCGTAGATGCATATTCTGATTTTAACTTGTCCCAAATTTGTTTTGAAGTATTTAAACCTTTTACCATTCGTAATAAACTTGGATCAATAGCAATTATTAAATCTGATTTAGCTTTAGCATCTTCTTCTTCCCACCTTTCAACTTTTTGAGCTGATGCAGCATCATCTTCAACCAATGCGGGTTTTGGTTTCTTGCCATTTACATACATCCATGTACTGTTTTTTACCATTACAGCTTCAATTTGCATAGCCCACGTATCATAATTTCCTTTTGTAAGAGGCTTAATTGTACTTGACGATAACGACATTTTTTTTACTTTTTACTCTTATTAACAGCGATCTGGGCCCATAACCTGATAAATATTAAACCTTGTTTTCGTTTTAATATTATTTATTTTAGAGTAACAATTACAAAAATATGTCGTGCTCTTAACTTTTCTTAATAACAACTGAACTGACAATTGTGTCTCTATGACAACATAAATAAAAACAAATAATACAGATGGTGCCAAAGTGCTAAATTTTAATTAGTCACTTAACATTAATTATTCACTATCATAGTTGGAAAATGATGACAGCCATAAAACTGATTCCCTTTTCTCTTACAATGAGTTGACTGAAATAAATATTGATGCAAAGTCACATAAGCACAGATAAATAAAGGTATTATATTACAGAATTTGTTTAGTAGAAGCATCATTTTGATTCAAGTATAACGATCCATTATTGTTTAACCAATATATTAAAATTAATAAAACAATACCAACAAATGCAATAATATGTAATTTATTGAATTCATTAATTGAGAGTTATTATATTAATTCTAATTCAAAATATTTTCCAATATAAAGGTTGAAAATATATATTAATAGACTTGTTTTTAATAATTAACGTTCAATTATACTTTTTTTAATGCAAACAATCTTGAGTAAAGTATTTTAGAACACAGTGCCACACTAACTGAATTGAAAACAACGAACGTGATATATTGTTAAAAATGCAACAAGTTTGAATTTATAAAAGTAAACAAGATAATACAGTTTTGATTAGTATATTGGAGAGATATGACATCAGCAAACTTACCTTAAAAGACAAGTTCACTAACATCAGAGTAGTAGTCACAAACACAAAATAAACACAATCTCACAAATTTTCAACACCACTGGCATTTTCTTCAGGTGAGTAGGGAGAGAGAAAGAGACTGAAATGGCTTCCACTATTGCTGGGTAGGTGGCTATGGTGGGGGTTGTACATCCATAGAGCAACACTCAGGTATAGATGCAGTATTTCAGTTAGTATATATATGAAGTTTGCTGATGGGGAAGGGGTTGAAGGGAAGTGGTCTATCTTATGTTCAGATTAGGTGGGTCACAGGATTTTGTTATCCATTGGTGTGCTAATTCCATCCTTCGTAGTTCGGAACTATTGGCATGGGAAGGAAGGGATCTGATTACTTTAGTGGTGCAACACTGATCAAAATTTTCATTATGGAGAAGAGTATGGGCAGAGACAGGTTTTTCAGGATTTTGGATTTTACAATCATGTCTATGGCCATTCATGCGTTTTCGAAGGGTTTCACTGGTAAGGCCAATATATTGGGGCAGGACAGTGCTGGCACTGGAGTTGATAAATTAGACTGGTGGAATCACAGGAGTGGTTTCCAGGTATCTTGTAGGTTAAGGAGGTAATGGAGCTGGTAAAAGATGTGGCTGGGAGATGAATAGGGCAGATTTTGCAAGATTTCTTGTTACAAGGATTAGAACCAGGTGGTTGCTGGTCTTTAAGACAGGTCAGGATGTTGGGATTAGGTACCTTAGGATGGACCAGGATTTGGCGGAGGTTTTTGTTTTGTCTGAAAGTCACAATAGGAGGTTTTTCAAGGAGATCTTTGGTGTGGAGGGAAGGTTTTAAGATGTTGAAGCCATCTTTCAGGATTTGGTTGAGTTTCTGTACGCCATGGTGGTAATTAGTGACAAGGGGTAAGCATCGTTGAAAAAAACCACTTCCAAAGTTCTGGCATCAACTACCTCCAGATCAAGAGTACTGCTATGGGTACCCGCATGGCCCCTTCCTATGCCAACCTGTTCATGAGGAAATTGGAGAAGACTTTCCTTCAAAAACAACCTGTCCAACCCCTCTGCTGGCTCTGTTTCATCGATGATATTTTCATGATCTGGACTGACTCCAAAACCAATCTTGAAACTTTTCTTCAAAGTCTACAAAACTTTTCATCTCTGAATTTCACCTAGCAATCCTCTTCTGAACGCATAGTCTTCTTTGATGTTGAAATTGGATTGGAGTACAGTGTCCTTCAAACTGATATTCACATCAAACCTACCAATAAACAACAATACCTTCACTATACCAGCTGTCACCCCAACAATACTAAACGCTCCCTACCCTATAGTCTAGCCACCCGTGCCAAACGTATCATTTCCTCTCCCAGAAACCTAAATCAATACAACAACCAACTTGTCAGTGCATTCCAAAAGAGAGGTTACTCTACCAACCTTATTAAAAACCAAATCCGTTTAGTCCAGTCCCAAAACCAACCCCAAACCAGAAGCAGTTCCCAATGATTACCCCTTGTCACTACCACCATGGCCTACAGAAACTCAACCAAATCCTGAAAGATGGCTTCAACATCTTAAAAGCTTTACCCCAAACCAAAGATCTCCTTGAAAAACCTCCTATTGTGACTTTCAGACAAAACAAAAATTTCCGCCAAACCCTTGTCTATCCTAAGGTACCTGATCCCAACATCCTGACCTGTCCTAAAGACCAGCAACTACCTGGTTCTAATCCTTGTAACAAGAAATCTTGCTAAACCTGTCCTAATCATCTCCCAGCCACATCTTTTACCAGCTCCACTACCTCCTTAACCTACAAGATACTTGAAAACCACTCCTGTGATTCCACCAATCTAATTTATCAACTCCACTGTCCTGCCCAATATATTGGCCTTACCAGTGAAACCCTTCGAAAACGCATGAATGGCCATAAACATGATTGCAAAGTCCAAAATCCTGAAAAACCTGTCTCTGCCCATACTCTTCTCCATAATCAAAATTTGGATCAGTGTTACACCACTAAAGTAATCAGATCCCTTCCTTCCCATGCCAATAGTTCCGAACTACGAAGGATGGAATTAGCACACCAATGGATAACAAAATCCTGTGACCCACCTAATCTGAACATAAGATAGACCACTTCCCTTCAACCCCTTCCCCATCAGCAAACTTCATATATATACTAACTGAAATACTGCATCTATACCTTAGTGTTGCTCTATGGATGTACAACCCCCACCACAGCCCCTACCCAGCAATAGTGGAAGCCATTTCAGTCTCTTTCTCTCTCCCTACTCACCTGAAGAAAATGCCAGTGGTGTTGAAAATTTGTGAGATTGTGTTTATTTTGTGTTTGTGACTACTACTCTGATGTTAGTGAACTTGTCTTTTAAGGTAAGTTTGCTGATGTCCTATCTCTCCAAAATACTAATACCTGGCCTAGTGGTTAGAATTAGAATTAGAAGGATGGCTAGGCCAGGTACCCTATCAGACAGGAAGTGATAACAAAAGTCACGATAAAGAATAGACCGATGTTATGCGCAATATTCAGATGTTATCAGCAATATTCGAAAACACAGTTGAAGACATAATTTGTTTCACTATTCCAATTATCTACGCAACAATTTATATTATTTGTTATCAAATACGGATCCTAAAATAATTGCCGATTAACTGAAATAGATGGACTGTCTGTAGAGAATGTTCTACGACTCATGGTATGCTGCACGCACGTAAAATATGATACCCATACGCATTGCTTGATGGACTTTTATCATGTTGATATCATGCACAAGTTATTTACCGGTCGAACTCTGTATTTGTTATCCCAATATAATCAAGTTTGTGTCCGAACACGCTCGTCCCTGTCCGCTTGGAACGAAAACAAACTCGAGTAATCATCATTTTACAACTACTTTATTGTAAAATATTTTATTTAAACATCAAAGTAGTAGTTCTATAAGACACACCAATAAATATTATAGATGAAAAGAGAATTTTTCTTAATAATTCGTTATTTTGGTGCATCAGAATGGATCTGAGACATTGATATTGCTTATGCATCGTGGCACTATCATTTTGACTAGTCATGCATTGAATCGACGATTTTTCGATGTTTTTTATGCATCGCACACCCTTAATGTTAAGTTTGTTATTAATACTTCTGTTAGGGCAGCTTAAAAAGATTTTTACATTTTCTAATTTTTATTGTAAATTTATTTTTGTTAGGTATCATTTTATTATTAATAATTTTGTTTGAATTTTTTTTCCTTTCATGAATTTTTTTGACTTTTATTTTGTGCAGGTTGTTACAGTCTTCGGCTCTAGAGTCCGGGAGAGAGATGGATCGTCACCAGCATTGCCTTCCACCTTGATGTCCCTAGGGACACAGTGGAGGACCTACGAACTGGCCTAGTAGGACACTAGGCGTTCTTTGAGGCCCAGAGAGAGCAGTCACCCATACCACCCTTCCTTGCTGCGCTTTTAGCTGTATCTCCAAGCAGAATACTTCTGTAGTGCATGCAGGTGACATCTTCCTATTTTATTTTCTGCTGTCTCCTGTACAGGACTTCAAACAACTTTTCACTTGTGGGGGTGGTGTTTACGAGTTTATTTGGGGGCATTGGGACATTAATTTTTTGTACGGGGAATGTAGTTTTGAGAGGAGCTTGTCTTTGTATAGATTTTATTTTAATTTGTTTATTTTTCCTTTTTAAAACCATTCTTGTTATTTTACGTTTTTACTGTAACGGGGTTCTCGGTTGCTAGATTCTTTCTTTTCCCATCAGGAGCCACCCCTCGTCTGCAGGACTCAGTGTAATCATTAGCTGCATTTTTTTTTTAATATTCTATAATTTTTCCAAACTTTCCAACCTCTAAATTTATCTCTCCCAAGACACCAGAGATTTATGCTGCCCTTTACATTGTTTTTCAGTTTTATTATATTACTAGGGGACACCCCTGCACACTTTGCGTGCCAAACCCAACGCTAGCTGCACTCGATACACCTCGGCATGTTACTTTTGACTGCAAATGAATAGATTAACTGTATAGCATAAAATCAAAATATTAAATTTATTTACAGTATCTCACTCACTACTTGCATTTCTAACTATTAATTGCACCCACTGGTATTACTTAGCCTATTTCAAACTACTCCTGAAGAAGGGATATGGGTAGCGCGAGTAGCGCCATTGTTCTTCCGTAGAGAGCGGTTTTCCATGTTTACATTGTCGCTTTTTGAAAATCTATTTAATGAACAGCTAAAAAACATTAAATTTGGTTTTTTAATTCAAAATTCATCTTCTCGGACACTTAAAATGTCAATTCAAGCATTCTGAATTATGGCGATAAAGAAAAGCCAAGTTTTATAATGGCACAAACATTTTCGTGAAGGTCGCATAAAAATTGAAGATGACTTTCGTAGTGGACGCCCTTTGACTGTAACCACAGACGACAACAATGAGCGAGTTTGGCAAACTGTCCATGCAAACTGAAGAATAATGAAAGATTGATGAAATCGCATATGAAATAAATTTATGCATACAAAAGTTTGAGGCGCTTACGAGATGCCATTAAGAGGAAACAGCCTGAAAAATTAGCAGAAAACAATTTGATTTTGCTACATGACGATACTCGCTAGTACGTAACTACCTAGTCAAGCACCGTGTTACCACATCCTCCCTACTCACATAGCCTCATACCAGCCGATTTCTTTCTATTCACTTGGTGAAAACATTAATAAAAGGAAATCGGTGTGGAGGCGTTTAAGCTGTCAGAAAAAATGTGTTAAAAGTATTTAAATACACTTTAAAAAATAAGTGTCAAAAGGGTTTTGACCACCTGTGTGATCGTAGGGACAAGTGTACTATTGTAGGAGAAGAGTATTTTGAAGGAAAATAGGTTTGTAAGTTTTTATCTTTGTCCAATAAATATATTTCAACAAATTCCGGGAGCTTTTTGACTACACCTCGTATGTATATATCTATTTTAAATATTATATTTTGTGGGCTAGGCCATAAATAATTGTTATGAATCCTAAAATGAGCAACTCGCTACTTTTAATTCTCAATGTTTTTCTTTGATCGTTCTTAAAATGTTTCTAATACATATTTCTGCTTTTTAAATGTTGTCCAATAAGCTATATTTTGGCTTTAACTTGTGTTTTTTGTTCTGCGTCCTCCTGAGTCTGGTGTCTTTGCACCCACCCTCAGTTGGTCCATCATTTTATGATTTTATGA
>JAQJVL010003841.1:0-53997 GCA_035578905.1 Stictocephala bisonia
TTGTAAAAAGTTCTGCCTAAATTTTAATTAGTAGAAGAATTTGAATTCACTGCAATAAGGTTCTTTCAATTGAAAGTGTGGAATATAGGCAGATCTAATGTGAGAAAGTTGTAGTCATATTTTCTGGACAAAAAGACATAAATTAGGCTTGTCAAATATTCTATTAGTCTATAGCTTATCAATTTCGTACTAAGTATTCGCTCATATAATATGTTTATTTTAGTAATAATAATGCTGTATTTATATTATACTTTAAATTACTTTGTTGTATGCTCTTAGAATAGCGGAACTGAATTATTAATTTTATATTTCTGTTTCAGCATCGCCCAGCCCATTCGCCTCAACCCCATTCGGTAAGTCATAGAATATCAAAATCAAAAATCAAAATCAAATTCATTTTATTGTCATAAAAATCATACAATTCATGGACAAAGTCTTGTTGTAGCTCATTACAGTAGCCAAGTCTAGTCTAAAGTAAACAATAAAATATTACAATACAGTAATATGTATGTACTGTTTCTAAATTAAAACAAAAAAACACTAAAACAGTATAGAATTTGTACAAAAAAAATCATTTAGTAAATAAAAAGGATTCTCCAGAAGCCAGCCATAGAGTTTCTTCAAGAACGATTTTTGGTCATATTTAGAAATTAAATGTATTAAATGGTTATATATCTTGATGGGAATAACCAAATGACTATTTAGAGTTTTATTTAATCTGTTGAATTTTATAATAGCAGTGCTTCTATTTCTTGTATAATGTGAATGAATGTCTTTGTTATGTGTTAGTAGATGTGGATTTTGAAAAATGTAATTAATACCACTATCAATTAATCAATACCACTGTACGTGTATGGGTGGGCGGGTGGGTCGATACCACTGTACATGTATGGGTGGGTGGGTGGGGGTGGGACCAAACAGTCAGTATCACCAATGTACTTATGTATTAATTGTATTTAGTTGTATCTATAATTCTGACTTTGCTGTTTAGCTGTAAAGAGACTTTGTCAATAATTTGTAAAAACTGTTTATGACAAATAAAGTGATTTGATTTAGTAATCGTAAATGTACAAATTTATAATAGTTTGAATTTTAAGATTTTTAAAGAGGGGTTTACAGTGTTCTAACTTATGTGACTTAGAAATCACTCTTATGGCTTTCTTCTGGAGAATTAATATGTCATTAATCTTACTAGCATTCCCCCACACAACCAACCCATATCTAAGAACAGATTGAAAAAATGCAAAATAGGCAGTTTTTACATAATTTACATGAACGCAAAAGGTGAGACGCCTTAGAAGATAAATCACTCTTGACAACCTAGTGGAAACATAATTGATATGTGACTCCCAATTTAAATGTTTATCAATACAAAATCCTAAGAATTTTACAGATCACATCCAAATAGAATATTTTGAGTTTTTGATTCATTTAAATAGAAACCATTGCTCTTAAACCAATTTGATGCTTCTGAGATGGTATTTTGGGTGATACTATTCAATTTGTTTAAGTCTTTGCCAATATTAATAAATGTTGTATCATCAGCATACATAATGGTTGTAGCTGTGACTGAAAATGGCAAGTCATTAATACAAATAAGAAATAATAATGGACCAAGTATGGATCCCTGAGGGACACCGAACTTTACCATTGCTTCTTGAGACCAATTCTCACCAACACACACTTTTTGCTTTCTATTTAAAAGATAAGATTTTAGAAATGAAATCGGCTTGTTTCCAAGACCGTAGTGTGTCAACTTTTTTATAAGGTCATTCATATCGACACAGTCGAAAGCCTTACTCAGGTCACACAGAGTGGCCTGAGCAAAAGCTTTTGTCTCAAATGCTCCACAGACGTCTCTCACAAGGTTATCCAAAGCTTGAAAAGTAGATCTATTTTTTCTGAAGCCAAACTGCATAGGATATAGTAAATTATTTGATTCAAAGAAATTACAGATTTGCTTGTGTACCAGTGCCTCTAATAATTTACCTAAAGCAGGTATGATCGAGATCAGTCGATAGCTGCCAGGCTCATTTTTGGGCCCTTTTTTGAAAACTGGGCAAACTCTCGATATTTTCAATTCTTCAGGAAAATAACTATCTCTTAGACAGAGGTTAAAACAAAATAAAAGAGGGGAAATTATGTGAGGGACTATTTTCTTTAAAAAATTGTTTGACATACCATATATGTCAGTGCTGTCTGAATTATTAAGATTTTTAACTGCTTTTTGAATGTCAGTACAAGTAATTGCTGCCCACTCAAAGGTTTCAAGTGGTCGATTGATATTAGATCTTTCTAACCACTCTTGAGATTTGGTAGCTGGGTTTTCTAAGTTAGTTTTGATTTTTGAGACGGATTCAATAAAAAAGTGGTTGAAGGAGTCTGGACTAATACTGGTTTGTTTTTGTTTGTGGTTGGAAATGGAGTTATTAGTGTTAATAATTTCCCATGCTGCTCTGCATCTATTTTTACTACTTTTAATATAATTTTCATTGTATGTGTGCTTAGCTGAGATTATGGCTTGTCTGTAGTCTTTTTTAAGTTTTGTGAATTCTTGTTTCAGTTTAAAATCAGTTTTTGCTACATTATAAAGATTAATTAGATTATTCTTCATTTTGGCTAAGTCTGGGTTATACCCATTATTCTTGTTTTGCTTAAGTTGTTTTTTGATTCTTTTTGGAATTTGGAAAAGTATTACAACATTGTTGATAGTGGAAAAAATTTTTTTGAAGAAGACCGATGCGTTAAAATGTCCATATTGATCAATAATTTTATCCCAATTGTATGAGGCTAATGCCATGTTAAGATTGTCTAATGATTTTTTTGGTAAGACCATTTTTAATTGATTAACGGTTGTAAGTTGGTCATTTTGAATATAGTATTGAGATAGTTTTCCCAAGTCAATCAAAATACCGCCATGATCAGAGTAGGGGAATTCCAAAATGTTGCAAGAAAATAAACCACTAGAGCTTTTATTATTGTTTATAAAGACATTATCAAGGCAATTTTTTCCTCTTGTGGGACTTTTGTTCAGATAGTAAAAATTGTACTGCCTTAAAAGATTTTGGAGGTCGTTAGCCGGTTTATTGTTAGTTGTTACGTCAAATTTATAGTTAAAGTCACCGCCTATCACTATGGTATAGTGAATCCAATTGGTAAAATACAACAATAGGTTGTCCAAATTTTCTAAAAAAATTTTTGGATCACCTGCTGATGAGTGATATACAGAAACAACTATGATGTTTAATTCGTCAATAAAAACTGCAGACCCTTCAAAATGGAACTCCGAACAAAAGCGTTTGATGTCACATGCCCTTGTCTGGAGTGAGTTATGCACCAATATTAGTGAGCCCCCCTAATGTGTTCAGCCCTACTACTTGAATCTGCACAATGATAACCATTTGGAAAGGAAAAAAGTACTTCATTGCTACACAGCCAATGTTCAGTTAAACAAATAATTTTAACATTGCCTAGATCACATAAAAAACTTTCTAGGATTGGAACTTTATTTCTAAGGCCCTGGATATTTAGGACAAGTATTTGCAAATTATTTCTTTTTTCAGGGGTTATCCTATTTAAATTATATCTATGAGAGACTAGGTTACATTTACTAAATTTCCCCTTAAGTCTAACAAATCTGATTCATTGTTAGGTTGAGAAACTATCTGACTGTCATTTTCTACAAAATTTAAATGCTCAATTAATGTATTATTTACAACACTATTATCAACAGAACAATCTTCTTTAAAGGAAAAGGAGACTTCTTCACTACTGCTAACATCTATTGGATTTACCACAGCACTGACACAATTACTCTGCTTTAGCGCCTCACTAAATGTGAGGACGCCGGGGCCCACTTTAACTGCATCACTTTCAACAGGTGTCATTGTGGTCATCAGTTGATCGTTTACTGGTTGTGGTTCAGCAGTGATGGATGAGAGGTTCTGCAAATGTGTACCCTCCTGAGACACCAAGTCAGCAGTCGCCAGAGTAATGACTTCTGCCATATCTCTATCAATTACATCAATGTTTTTGTTGATAGCCAGTTGGTTAGAGTTATGAGACAAGTTAACATTGTCTTTCAGGATGGCATCATTTGCTTCCTGTATCCTTTGACCATAAGAACATTGAACAAAGTCAATAATCTTGAAGGCAAGCTTTTTTTTGCCTCTAACGTTCAAGTGCATGCCTTGATGTGAAAAATGCTGCCTGTTAAACATGTCGAGGTCAATAATATTGACATTGTTCATTCTAGAAACGAGCTCTCGGATGTAGTTATTGATTAGAGCAATGTCATAGTGTATCACATCATTAGGTTGGACATCATAGCGAGGAGGGATGGTTGTAATACAAACGGGTCTTGAGGCACTAAGAGACTGTAGCTCGTTTTCCAATTTTTTGTAGATTATTTCTGGAGATTTCTTGGACATGTCATTTGTTCCAGCTATTAAAACTATCGGCCGATGCTGTGACTTACTTGCGTGACTGTAGACATGCTGGATACCAGCACCCGGTTTCACCAGCCCATCCACAGAGATCTTACCCCTACTGCACAGACCAACAATTTCAGGAAGTCCTCTCCCTTGACTGTCCGCATAAAGTTCAGCTTTTAAACGTATTTCATCAGGACAGCTTCCAGTTATACAATTTGCTTTTATTTTATTTCTGGTATTGGTTTTCATATTTCTTGTTCCATGTTTATCCAACTTGTCTGTTTTTTGCTCTTGGTTTTGATGGTTATCTGATAGTACATCAAATTTGTTTGAGATACTGACACCTTGTACATTGTTATTATTAACGTTTCTATGCTTAACATTTCTTTTATTTTTAGCTATTTGCCAGTTCTTATCTATCAGCATGTTTTCCACACACTGTGTCAGTGGGGTTTCAACCTGGACTGTTGTCTGTTGGACTTTTAATGTGAGAGCGTTGTTCTTCTGTATTAGGTCATTATTTTCATCTTGTAGTGACTTACACATTTTGTTATAATTATTACTAAACATTAAATCCCGTACTATGTTTTTTTCAAGTAACAAATACTGATTATTATGAATCAACATTGCCAACTGAGCTCTTTTATTTATAACATCCGACTCCTTTATTTTTGGAAACATGTCCTTAAAAACATTTGAGGACAATGCACAAGTTGTTTCTGTTAGTTTTGAGACAATTAAGTCAGTCACTAGGATCATGTATATACCACAATCGTAACTATTGTTTTGTTGCGGTGTAGCTACGTTTACCATGGCTGCATTTTTTGCTGCACTAACAAAGTGTTTTAACTTTTGTGAGAATGTCTGTGCGAATTGGATATTCATATCTTTTAAGGAATCAAAGGTGTAGAAGGTTTCATTTTTAACGTCAAATAGTAACAGACTCCAGTGAGTTCCTGTTCCTCCTACTTCTTGTATGGTTGGGGAGTTGTTAATGGGAACTATTAAAAAATCCTTATCTTGTATGTTTAATGGCTCAACTATGTCTTTGATATCCAACAGATTTATTATTGCTACTGCTATGACTGGATTCATGAGATGTATCTTAGATGTTAAGATGTTTGAATTTAGTATATCAAAATATATTTTGATCACCTCATCTGGGATCCATTTAAATTCTATAAGTGATTCACATGCTATCTGTTCTGCACTCTTTGAAGTTATTGGAACAACTTCAACTTGATTTGTTCCAACTTTCCTATTAGTTGGCGATGGTTGACTATGTTTTAGACTATTTACAGATGAAGTTGGAGTTGAGTCGGTTGCACTGCAACGAGGAGTACTACTAATTGAGTTGGGTGTGCTTGTTAGTGATCCAACTGTTTTAGAGGGTTTTCGTTTTCCTGAGTTTACTGTAGTGTTTCGCTTTAAGTTCTTTGGTGATAAATAACCACTACCATTTGAGGTTGTTTCTTTTATTTCAGTAATAACCTTTTTAGTGTGTTTTGGAGTTTGACCCCCATTTTTATTTTTATTTAGACCGATACATTTTTCTATTTCTTTCAAAGCTAAGTTGAATTTTGCATCCCTTCTTGGGACTCCAAGGATACCTTTGTTCTCATGGAAAGAGCGCACATTAGCCTGAGTGCATTTTGCTGTTTCATTAGTTGCATAAAATGTAACATGGTAGTATTTTGAAGATTTTTTATGCTCAACATTATTTATTATAGCTGGCCACGGTGATATCCACGTACGGTAGGAAAAATGTGATCACCTTCATTAAGTTCTGGACTTTTATCATTAACCATTTTTTCTTGTTTTGTTCAACAAAACATTCAGTTAAAGACAGTTTAATATTAATACTGTGGTGCAGTTTTTATTCCATTTAGCCAATTAATTAAAATGCTAAAATAGGTGAACTTTTTAAAGTAATAATAAAGTTAATTAAACTTCTTTCAACAGTTTTAATTTTTCATTGTACAACATAATTTTTTTTTCCCAAAAAAGATTTAAAAGAAGCGGAAAAAAAATAAAAATAATTTGCAATAATAGTTTTCAATTATTATGTATTGATCTTAAGTTAATTCAGGTGTAATTTGGGACATTAACTATTAAATTTCGTGTTTAAATAACAACAGTTGATTTGTTAGGATTTGTGTTGCTAGGCGATAATCAGCTGTTTCACTGCTGGAAAATGTTCACTCCATTTTTACCTCATCTAACCTATTGCTAATGACAAATGTATTGTGATGCTGTGAGTATACGAGGGCCGTTCAGAAAGTAACCTCCAGTTGCTCATAGAATAGGAAGTGGAGGGGATAGTGCCACCATAGTAGCGTTGACGCGCAGGTCTCTTCAGTCGGCATCCAGCCGTGGTACTGTGAAGGTCGTCCGAGTGCTAGTTCGTTTTCTGTAGCTTGTGAAAATGGCGTCTGTCATAGAAAGTCCCGCCAAATGTAAGGTGCGATCTGTCATTCGATTTTTTACAGCCAAGCAGTATTCAGCGGCAGCCATTCATAGAGAATTGTGCACTGTGTATGGACCAAACAATCAACGCAGATTCATACGTTGAAACTTTAAAAAACCTACGAAGGGCAATTCAGAACAAACGACGCGGTTTATTGTCGTCTGGCGTCATTTTCCTTCATGACAACGCCCGACCCCACAGTGCTCGAAAAACCAAAGACCTTCTTGAACAATTTCAATGGGATGTTTTTAGCCATCCACCATACAGCCCAGATTTAGCTCCCAGTGACTTTCATCTGTTCATGCACTTGAAGAAATGGCTGGGCTCTCAGAAGTTTGAGGACGATGAGGAACTCAAGAATGCAGTCTCTGGCTGGCTCAAGGCACAGGCGGCCGATTTTTATTCTGAAGGGATTTGTAAGTTAGTGGAAAGATATGATAAGTGTTTGAATGTTTTTGGAAATTATGTTGAAAAATAGCTGAAAGATGTAGTTTTAAGATGTACATAATAAAATATTTTTAATTATGTCTGAGTTTTATTTAAAGCACACTGGAGGTTACTTTCCGAACGGCCCTCGTATAAAGTAAATTTATTAATTAATGTTAATTTTTGTCTTTTACTTTTAACTTTTTAATTCTTTTATAACGGGACAACTTTTGTAAAATTGTTAATTCATATTGTTCTTGCCAAAATAATAGAATTTCGACATTTTTTTCTCCTCATTTGTAACTGCATACATCTCAATAAGACTAAACATTCTTTTTAGATCATTTACTTTATGTGTTAAGTGATCATTTACGCACTTCTAAAGTTAAAAAATGTACCCTGTTTGTTAAGTCAGATTTTTAAATCTAAATTTTACAATTGCGTATACATCCATATATCAATTCACAATTACCAATGTTTACTGATTTCATTTAACAGAATGTTCATCATAAGTGGGAGAAAAATCAGCATTACCGATGTTCAATGATTACATTTAACGGAATGTTTATCATAAGCGGCTGAGTTAATACGCACAAACTCTAGCAGGTTAAAAATTAACCTCGTTGTCTGTTTTTTTTTTTTTTTTTTCAGCCAAGAGGATATACAAGTCCTCACTCATCTGGTAGGCCTGTTATATCTACTAAACCTGCATTGAGTCCAAAAGAAATGAAAAAAATACGCGTAGGTGGTTATCCAGTAAGTATAATTTTACTATGTTTTCTTCTATTTAATCTATGTCAATGTATAGTTGAGTTTACATTCTAGAATATATTGTTGTGTTAAGAGTGTTGTGCATACAGTGAGAAACCTCATTCAAAGAAATATTTGTACAGTATATTTAGGAACCTGCAATTTATAAGTAGAACCATACAACAATAAAATCTCATGGTATGTAATATAAAGGGACTAGAATTGAATAATAATTTTATTTCACTTTTTAGTTACATAAATCAAACATTTTATGTTATAATGAATATAATTCTCACAAAGGCAATTTCTACCTGAGGGGGAGAATCAGTTGTCAGGGGGTTCTATCCCTCTTATCCCCCCCCTAGTAGTTACACCAGTGAAGTGGAGTATGGTATGATTAGCGAATTAAGTATTAGCTATTGAATTTTCCAAGACTTGAAAAAATTCGGAACCAAGTTTGTATTTATACACAGTTTTTAAATAGTTGTTAACCCTTAATCTTCAAGAAGTGATTTGAATTTAATTTGTGTAAATTTATGTGTAAATCATCATTTACAATGATATAATCAAAGATATACAGATACAGTTTTGTTGTCTGATTAAACTAAAACTTACAAATACAGTAAAACCTATAAACATATGTGAGAAAGTATGATGAAACTACTCATTAATAAATCATACTGTTTTCTAACTGAGTAGTTTACACTTTATTGTCTCAGTTGGAGGGAGCTGCTTCAGTCTAATGGGTATTCTATTGAACACTTTACTCCCTATATACAAAGATCTCATCTTATATAAGCCTAACCTATGATTAGGGTAGTTACTGTTTGTACATTGACACATTTGGTATTACATTTAGTATTATACATACTAGCACAATACCATCCTTCATACGGGGTTTACAATGATTTATATTGTGCTTATTGCATTGAGTAATACAGAATGTGTACCTACTGGCATCTGTATAATGCAAAAGTGCATTGTGTTACCCTGCCACACTAGGGTGTTGTCGCCAACCAACAACGTGTTCACCCTTGTCTAGTCCTTGTTGTTCAATTTAAAAAATAGATCCTTTCATATTCAAATGTTTTTATTTGTTGTTGACAGTAAACATTGTATAACAAATATCAAATAAAAATTTCATTATCAAATATTAAAAGTTAATTGAGTAGTAGCAATGACTACAAATACACTAAGATGAAAAGTAGCCATGTTAAAATTTCAGACCAGTCGTCCAGGTAGAAACTCGACTTTACGCAAACGGCCACTAGGAGGCACGAGCGCTCGCCCGCCTGCTCCCTGTCTTTTGGAGCAGCGCTCGTAGCTGCTGTTTGCGTAAGCTTCCTCCCGCTTGTCTGAAAAATTCCCATAAGAACTTTTCGTCTTAGTGTATTTGTAGTCATTGGTAGTAGTGCTAAATTATACATTCTTTAAACATCACAATATGAGGTATTAAATTAAGTTAAAATGTTTGTTTAGCTAATTAAATATACATAACTAAATTTCATAACAATGTTATAAATGCATTTGTTCAACTTAATGAATACAAAAATAAATTATACTATACAGTTACAAATTTATAAACTAATTAATATTCCAGAAATTCAGTAAATGAGTAACAAGCTCTTTCCAATAGAAATTGATTTAGTAAAGTTTTTTAGGAGAGTAGTACATTTTTTCTTTGTGCATTCTCGTTAAATGTTGTCTGGTAATATATTAAACAATTTTGGATCTATATTTAGAGGAAGCCAGGAAGCAATTGCTAATCTGTGTGAGGTATGTCTGTGTTGATTCTTTTGCCGTGTGTCATAATTGTGTATCTCTGCGCCAGTTACAACAGTTGAAGATTTTAATTTATAAAATAGCAGCATTTCATATACAATATATAGATTTATAGCAATGTTAAAATGTCTAAAGATTAAAAAAAATATTCTGCAAGACGTTCTGTTAATTCCAGCCATGACATTTGGCTAGTGAGTTAATAATAATAATTGAGGTTGAGATACACTCCTGTCTCTACAATACTAAATCTCAAGATTACAAAGATTGTGTGATAAAGCGTGGAAACAAGTATGTAAATATTTATTTATTTACAATTGTATATAATATAGATAATAATATAAATGTTGTAGATTAATTCTAGGCCAATAGTTGCATCTTTAAGGAAATTTTTCTTTATGTATCTTAAAGTGATATTTTATTTCTTGTATTCTATTTATTCTTATTTAATTTTTGTTTCTTATTTACTGAATATTTTATGGGGAGCTCACTATATCTCAACTAATGCTACTGCAGATCAATATTTATGTTTGGAATGACAAGCTATTTTTAAATATGAATACAAAAGGTGAATAGAGAGAACGGTGTGTTCCGAACTACAGTGTACTGATTTTCGTCGCAAGTGTGGCACCCAAGCAAGACAGGGCCGCGATTTTTTCCACAACAACATTGCGATAAAAATCACCACAAGTGTGACATAGTCCAGCGACTATTTCAACTGCGTGAAAATTATCGCAAGTGTGACATTAGTCTTAGGTCATAATGCTCAATACAATAAAATAAAGCACAATGAAGCATGGCTAAGTCTTGCTGCAAAGATAAATAGATCCTTAAAGGAATTCAGGAGGAAGTAGGATGGTCTAACAGCAAATTTGGTCGTGAAAAGGTCAAGATTTGAAACATTGCAGAGGAAAAGTAATTATATTTTTATTTATATATTCACACTTTTTGTTATCATATTAAAGCAAAATACTGTGATAGTGAATGAGAGTATGTGAAGTATTCAAATGATAACAAGAAAGGTAGTAAAACTAATTAAAATGTTAATTGCTCAATTAATGTAAAATTTAAAAAGTTCTACATTTTTTCCGTTTTTTGGCCTGATTATTAGCATAGTGATATTTAATTTTCAATTATATATCCTTGCATTAACGATGCCTGGTAGTATATATACAGTAACTAAATGAACAGTAATGCTATATATAATGGGGTGGGATAGAATTCAAATAAGTTTATAATTTCAGTTTATTGTAATATTATAGAGGTTTCCTCTGGGTAGGCAGCCCTGAGAAATTCCGGGCCCGTGGCAAACTTTAGTATGGACTACTTCACCAATTACAATATGAGCCTATACAACCCTTTATTTTGTATGATATTATAAATAAAGTGTTACTACATCAATATAGAATTTAAATAAATCCAAATTAGTTTATGAAGGTAGAAAATGTTATTAGTTTACAACTGAAATATTGGGAATTTTGTGAAATCGGACAGCCTTTCTAGTCCCATCGTAGAGCGGCAGTAATTTTTTATTCTTTCGAGGTTACTAAATGACCGTTCCTGCTACTTACACAGTAAGTGTGTAAAATAAATGTATAGCAATTCACACATTTGGAAAGAGCAAATAAAGTTTTAAGCTCTTCGACTTATTTAGGAGCTTAATTGATGGCAAACAGGACATACGAAAAGTGGTAGAATGAATAGACTTGAGGTAAATTAGTTCTTCTACTAGTGTTTCTTAAAGATCCTCTGGAAATGTATTCAATAACAC
The DNA here is from genome assembly GCA_035578905.1 of Stictocephala bisonia. Classification (NCBI taxonomy): domain Eukaryota; kingdom Metazoa; phylum Arthropoda; class Insecta; order Hemiptera; family Membracidae; genus Stictocephala; species Stictocephala bisonia. The sequence continues at coordinate 11,627 of JAQJVL010003841.1, forward strand.
TTGACAGGAATTGGGGATTTCAGAATAGTCTTTTTGTTCTAAGTATTGCCCTTTAGCTAGTAGAATATTTACTAAGATTTCTAGTGTTATGGAAACTTCACTTATATTAGAAGTTATGTAGTCAATAACTACATTGAATCTGTAATTCTATTCTCTCCCTGGTTTCAGAGCAGATTTCTTCTTCATCAACAGATGAAGATGATTCGTTGTGAAAATGTTTCTTCTTCTCATGCCTTCTTCCAGGAAATTCTGTCTCTGTAGCCATTTCACTGGCCATAGCGATGGCAAAATTAACTCTTGTAACTTTAAATTATATTTCAGTGTTTTGAGTTCTTATATAATATCTTGAATGAAATTTGCTACTTGATCGAGAGTTGTCTCTACCGATACAGTGTGTACTTCAGTGATCAATTAAAACCAAAATTTTCAACCAAATTGTGCTCATCATAATACATTTAAACAATTTAAGATACTTTACAATCCCCAAAAGCTCTGTTTTACTCTCAGAAGTCAGATTTAGTTTCAAACATTCAGCTACAGCCTTTTTAGCTCCAGGTAAATCTTTAGCGAAGGGCTTTACAGAATCAACTCACGCAGACCACCAAGTAGTTGAAAGTGCACATAGAGAACAGTTTATTCCTTTGTAAGGACTTCCCATCTTTGTGGTGATGTCGAGGAAAACTTAAACAAATGCTGTAATAAACAAAAAAAGCAACGAAATCTGTGCTGGATTCAGCTGCATTAACAACACATAAGTTAAGACTGTGGTCAGGCAGTTGGAGAATAAAACATAGCGGTGAGTTTTAGCTATATGAGTTTTTACACATTTAAAAACACCAACCATGTTCACACCATTATCAATCCTTGCCCCCTGCAATCACTTAAATGTATATCATGTTGGCTATTTAGTTTCTGATTTCAATGGCAGTGTCTTCTCCTGTTTTTTCATCACATTGTACAAAACTTAGAAATCTCTCTGTAATATTGCAGCTTGTGTCATTTTCTAACATTAACTGTTCCTCATGAGTTATATCTGGTGTTGCATCCTCCAAAATCGCATAATACTTAGCACTTTTTATTTCAATTATAATTTGGTCAAGATCTGTCTTTCCACACACTTCAATAAATTAGTTTTTAGATCTAGTATTTGATAAAAAAATATTTTTAATTGTCTTGATTATTTTAAAAATTATGGCTATTTATTTTAACAAATATTTAAAAACCCCACTAGTTTTATAAAAAATATGTAAGACACAAAACAGATTTTAAATAACATTACGTTTCCCATGATACCTAATTTGTAAAAATCTGTTAATAAATAACAATTTTATGAACTAACATTAACTCACATGTATTTCAAATACTGTCAAATTAGTAGTCATTTACTCGTAGTTTGCATGTCAAACTATATAATATTCAGTCGAGGCAAAACCTATATTAAAAAAATGAGTATATTCGACACATTTTTTTAGTATCTTCAGACTTGGTAACTATTAAATAATTTACAGTTGCTATTTTAACTTGGATTTCCAAAAACTCATTTTATTTTAGTCAGCAGCAATTTATGAAGAGTCCGATCTAGACTACTGAGAGTCTACTGTAATAAAAATAAGGAATATTATTTTTCCCATTAATTTGACACTGATGTGTTACAATTTTTATAGCAGTGCTTTCAAACTAGCTGCTTAGGCATAATCTAAAATTTAAAAAAACTGTTTTATATTTAACTCCTCCTAATATATCTTCCAATCTTGACTGTCATTATTTTGGCTGGGATTTCCTAAAACTTATTCAAAGACATATTTTCTTCCAGAAAGAAATTTATGAAGAATTTGATCCCTATTTTTGCCCAGAATATCAGCGAAAAGGACACCAAAAGACATCAAGTAATGTAAGTATTCGTGTAATATCTGTTTGAACGATGCATGCTGGATTTGTATAATAATTAATGTTTAAGAGTGTTTGGGACATTTGAGGAAGCAATTATTTACAATAATTGTGTTTATTGTGGTAAAGTAAAGATTAATAATTGATTAATACGCATTAAAATAGAAATATAACTTAGCTATCCAAATATAGTATTATTTTTATTAATATTATCTGAATGCCTCTATGTAATTGGTAGATTTAGTTACCAGTATTTAATAGAATAAACAAATCGGCTGATTTCATCCATGTGACGTGACAGTCTACTGCACAACCTCGTCGTGATACCTAACATCTTTTCTATTTACCGTGCTTCAGAACTTTGTAAGTTAACCAGAGACCTATGAATGTTCATGCAAGATTTTGATTTGAAAGAAGAAGAACTACAAAAGTTGTCTTCTCTTCTCTGATTGTAAAAATATCAGAATAGGTAATACATATATCTCTCAACTCTTTTTCAGTTGAAAATAGTTCCAATGCTGCTCCCATTCTTCTAAAAGTTGTTAACTTTTTCTCGACATATTTCTAAGTGGGCAAACAGATTAAATAGTTCTCATGATCCTTGTCCTCAGTTAATATGTACCGGTATTACAAAACATTGAACAGACAAAAACATTATACTTTTTTTTACATAATATTACTAAGGAATCAATCAACACAAGAATATTAAATCATATATACAGATGTTTTTATAAAAAAAATAATCCAAAAATTGTTATTTTATTTATTGGGAAGATTTATTGTACAAATTTGTAGTAAGCTGTTCATCCGTAATTTGTTTGAGACATCTTCTGTAAAACACTCTATATTCAAAAATATAACATACAATAAATCAAGGGCTAATTAACATTGCAAGGATTTGCTGCAGTTGTACAGTCGTTATAGTATCTAAATGCGAGACTGATTCTCGCTCTCTCTCTATTTTTAACTTCGAAACACTTACCAAATATGTAAATAAATATCTAACAATTATTTAATTAATCAAAAATGTTCCAAATGAAACTAATTAAAAAGCTTGAAACTCAATAAAAGATATTTTTGAGGTGATCAGATTTAAATGCTCTACCTTTTTAAAAGTAAATTCTTATGCACTTTTTGCAGAAATATTAGTTTTGATTGATTTCTTAATCTAAGATGGATATCATTCAGCAAATTCACTTTAAAAAGAAATATTATTGATACCTGATGTACACTATGTAGCAATGTATCAAACACATATCAAGAAACAAATCATAAACAAGATACAATCCTTCGTAAATCATTAGCAGTCTGCACAAGGTGGAAATTGAAAGTGCTGGGCCCGATTAATTGCATAGAGCGACCAATGAACCGCTGTATTGTGCTTGTGTTTGGAATAAAATAGACACAGGCACTATTATTTTTCAGACTAAATTATTTATATTCATTTAATATATATATATATATATATATATATATATATATATATATATATATATATATATTGATAGATGTCAACAATGTGCAATTCAATCAGTGTTTGGAGGGGTAAATGAAATAGTAAAAGCAGTGAACTCTTCCACCCTTGAGACGACTGATTTTGTAAATATTATAAATATTACACAGAGCTCTACTTTAAACTCCCCGCGTACAGCAATGCAGGAACCAGTCTAAACAATTGTAATTCGTGCTCTAACAAAAGTAGTAAAATAAAAATACTCCACCAAAATATTCAACATCTACAGAGTTGAGTGGAGCCTTTAGAAATTACTCTGCAAGAATTGAAACTCGATATTATTGTATTGACAGAGCACAAATATAATGCTCATGAAATTTCTAGACTAAATGTAAAGGGTTATAAACTGCTTTCACATTACTGTCATACAACTACAACTGGTGGAGGCGTTGCCATACTGGTGAGGGGAGCTGTTAAGTGGAGCTCTGTCAGTGTTACTAATACTTTAAGTTTGATAGAAGACAAGCAGTTTGAGTTTGCTATAGTTAAGTTTAAAACAGATTGGGACGTATTTCTGTTGGCTGGTATTTATAGGGCCCAAATTCAAAACCATGTATTTTTCTAGAAAAATTAAGTATGTTGTTAGAAAGTATGCAATTAAAGTGTAAAAATATTATAATTTTTGGTAATCTGAATTTTAACACATTACAGGAAGATAAAAAACTATACGAATTAAAAAATGTATTAAAGAGATACAGATTTTCATAATTAGTTGATTTTCCAACGAGAGTAGTGAGGAACTCAAAATCAGCTATCGATAATGTTTTAACTAATTTAAATAAAAAAGACATTGAGATTGAGGGTGTCATTACTCTTCTCTCTGATCATGACGCACAGGTACTGACATTAAATAAATTAGGTAAAAAGTCATGGTCGAATAAGCCGATCAAACAATATTCACATAATTATTCGGAACAAAATTTGGACTATTTTAAAGAACTAATTAGGAAGGAAAGCTGGTCTGAAATATTCTACACAAACACACATGAAAAATATGATTTGTTTTATAGAAACTTTAAAAGTTATTTTAATTTAGCTTTTCCTAAAGTAGTGGTAAAAAAACGAAATGAGCCTAAAGGTTGGTATGATAATTCATTAAAAGATGAAAAAAGTGAAATTATAAATCCATCAAAAATTTCAAGACAGACTAAAAATAATGACCTCTTATCTGCATCAAAGGAAATGTATAAATCATTTTAAAAAAGGCTCAGGTAATAAAAAAGTCATATTATGACAACAAAATTAATAAGTCTGAAAACGTGATTAAAACTACTTGGAATATTATAGATAGCGAAGTTGGAAACAAGTCAAGGAATTACAATAGAGATGTAAAACTAAGAGTAAATGGTTCTGAAATTACAGACGCTAAGTAAATGAGTAATGTATTTAACGATTATTTTATAAACGTACCATGTGATAACAATGCAGTAGAATCAGTTCCACAAAATCTCTCAGAAAATAATTCTCATGACATTTTAAGTAGCCTGACTAGTCTAGAAATAGGTAAATCTTTCTATTGTAAACCCATCTGTTGTAAGGAAGTTACAATCATAATAGACTCACTAAAAAACAAACCTTCTTGTGGTCACGTTGAAATTCCTGTTAAAGTAATTAAACATGTTAAAAATGAACTGGCCCCAATTCTGACTCATTTAATAAACTCTTCGTTTATATCGGGACACTTTCCGAAACATCTGAAAATATCCAAAGTGGTTCCAATTTTCAAAAAAGGAGATATAGAAAACGTCTCAAATTATCGTCCAATTGCTTTGTTACCAGTTTTTTCAAAAATTTTCGAAAAAGCAATGTTCAATAGACTTAGTAGTTACTTAGAGGACAACAAAATTCTTTTCTGCGGTCAACATGGGTTCCGGTCAGGACTGTCTACTATTACAGCAGCGACCCAGTTTATCGAGTCGATAATAGAATCTGTAGACAACCATGAAAAGATAATTGGTATATCAATGGATATGTCAAAAGCATTCGACAGAGTGCAACACGAAAAGCTCCTTAGTATATTAAATTATATGGGAGTTAAAGGGTCAGAATTTTTATGGTTCAATTCATACCTCTTAAACAGACACCAGTATGTGGAAATTTCCCATGTCAAGTCTCAATGGCTTTTAAATACGCAATCTACAATGAAAGTATGCCGCTTAGGTGTCCCACAAGGATCCATCCTCGGCCCATTGTTGTTCTTATGCTACATTAATGCTATTCCAAAAACTATGTCACATGTGCCCAAAGAAAATATGTGGCTTTATGCAGATGACGCAAGTTTAAAAATATCTGGGAACTCACTAGAAGAAGTAGAAGTAAAGTCGTATCTTGATCTTTCTAACATCCAACAATTCCTTAATCAACATAATTTAGAGCTGAATTTAGAGAAAACGAATTTTATAGTTTTTTCAACTAAACAAAGTAAACAAAAAATTGAGCCAAATATTTTAATTGATAATAAAGAACTAGAGCAATTGGCTGAAATAAAATTCCTGGGATTGGTTGTGGACCAATATTTAACTTGGGATAAACACGTACAGAGTATTTATTCAAAAATAAAATCTGGTCTGTATGCTCTTTAAAAAATGTCATATTTATGTAGCATCCCCACTCTAAAATCAATATATTTTTCATACATTCACTCCCACATATCCTATGGAATATCTTTATACGGCTCTACTTCAAAAAGAAATTTGGTTAAGATTCTTCTCCTTCAAAAAAGGGCTCTTAGGATTATTCTTCGTCTAAGAAACAGAGATTCGGTCAAAATCCTCTTTAAGAACTTAGATATATTAACAGTTTTCGGTATGTATATTTTGCAAACAATTATGTTTGTGAAAGAATGCATGCCTGAGAAGCTGTGTATTGATAGCCACAATTATAACACAAGGGGTAAAGCCTTTATGGAAACTCGAAGGTGCAATCTAGAGATCGCAAAGAAAAAAGCAAGTTCAACCGGGCTAAGGTTTTTAAGAATGTTGCCAGACTCAATAAAAAATGAGGAATCCAACTCAAACTTTAAAAAGAAACTTAAAAACTATCTCATTGAAATCTCTCCCTATTCAACAGATGAAGTATTTGTTAATATTAAATGATCTTTAATTGTAACACTACTTGTATTAAGATAATATATGGGATTAATTAGTATATAACATGATATTGCTTGGTTATAGATTTATAATTAAGTGACACTATTCATTGTACATTATGTATGTATATTTATGAATAAAGATATTTTGAATTGAATTTAATTGAATCCATATGCCTATTAGTGCACACTTATAATACTAGTATAATCAGAGAAAATTTATAAAATTTTAATAGAATCGAGCAAATTGAGTTAAATGAAATTTGGAAAATGCTTAAATAAAACAATAACATCTCTTTGGTGTGTACTATTTAATGAGGGATAGTTTACCAAATGTTAATGTATCAATGGAAAAAATAATTATTAAATTATTATTATTTTAGTTATGGAGAGGTTGCCTGTCTTTCAGTTGGAAGTCGACCTCTTTGCCACAGGGCCTAATTATTAATGTGGGTATAACCCTCTGAAATCAATTTCTGGTCCCTAAATATATTATTTAGCTGATTTACTTTTTAGGCAAACTTTGACACCCAATGGTCTAGAAATCTTGTGATGGAATACAATATGTTATTTTAATTTGTCACCCGCAAATACATGATTGAGATAAGAGAAACAATCTATTATCTATTATATATTCCCCTTCTTATAATTTAACTCCCCATGTCAATTTTGTACTCAATCTACCCAACATTCAGACTTATAGCTCAATTCTTACATTTGTTCCAAATATGAATTATATACATTAAACTGCAAACTTGAGGTCTATCAATTTGATATTACTTTATTTTATTATACTAAACTAGGGGAAACCAGCACGCTTTGTATGCCAACCCCAACTCTCACTGCGCTTGATACACCTCAGCCTTCAGCATGTGACTTTTGACTCGGCATAGTGGATTAACTGTATGACGTAAAATCACAAAATTACATTTATTTACAGTATTTCACTTACTTTATTTGTGTTGCTATCTATTTATTAGTATAAATGCCCAATCGTATTACTTAGCCTATTTCAAACTTGTTCATTTCATTATTTTTTGTTTAACAGCTGAAGATTAAACTTTTAATGCATCAATTATTGTATAATGTCAAAAATACAAAATAAAAATGTTTATTTATTTACAATACAGCTGTTATTAATTTACTAAAATCAACCTGATGTTATTATTATGAAAATAGGAAATTTTGAAGGGCTGTTTGTACCCCTTGGGAATGGAATTTCGAAAAATCCTTTCTTAGTGCGCCTCTAGGGCATAAGATAAACATATGTACTAAATTTCATGTCTCTATCTTTTATGGTTTTTGCTGGGCAATGTTGAATCAGTCAGTGAGTGAGTCAGGACTTGTCTTTTTATATATTTAGATATACAGCGTGTTAAAAAATGTGGGGCAAAACTGCAGGAAATTATTAAATAGGTAAAAATAAACAAAAAAGTTTCTATGAAGATGTGTCTTAACTCTCATAGTTTGGTGTCTGTCTGTGTGTTTTAAAAAAAATACCTTATCTCCCAAACGGTATTAGATATAGTTTTGAAACTTGACATAAATATTTAACTTTACACCACCTAATATACTCTGAAAAAATAAAATAATATTTTCACCCGTTTCAAAATGGCAGCCATTTAAAAACTTTAATGCTAAATTTCATGAAAACCAAAGCAAAAACAAAAAAATTGTCACGATACCTAATATTTAGCTTAAAACAAGTCAAATCTTTTGTGTACCTCATTTGTTACAATCAGACAGTAAATAACTGAGAAAAAGTTATTTTTCTGATTTTGTGTAAAATGTTTTTGCAATTTTCGTATACTTGTGTCTATTGGCTTCAACAAAACCACCAGTAAAATTTTGCACATACTGTAATTAGAAAAATGACATTTTCTCAGTTATTTACTGTCTCATTATAACAAATGAGATATCAAAAGATTTGCCTTCTTTTAAGCTAAATATTAGGAATCGTGACAATTTTTTGTTTTTGCTTTGGTTTTTATGAAATTTAGCATTAAAATTTTTTAATGGCTGCCATTTTGAAACGGATGAAAATATTATTTTGTATTTTTCGAGTATATTAGGTGATGTGAAGTTAACTATTCATTTCAAGTTTAAAAACTATATCTAATACCGTTTGGGTGATAAGGTATTAAAAAAAAAAAAAAAAAAAAAAAAAAAAAAAACAGACAGACGCCAAACTAAGCGAGTTAAGACACATCTTCACAGAAACCACATTTTCATTTATTTTTACCTATTTAATCATTTCCTGAAGTTTTGCTCCACATTTTTTGAACACCCTGTATATAGTACAATGATTTTACTTATTAACTCAATAAAGATCTTATGACATCAATTCAAAACAAAAAAATTCTTAATTATTTTACTTTTTACTTAGTTTTGTAGTGTTCTTAATTATTTAATTTTTACTAATTTTTACGTTGATAAATAGTGTATTTATTTCCGAACACGGCTGACTCAATCTGGTCGCCTAGATATCCTTCTCAGCTCTGGCTTCTAACCATTACATTTGAAACTGTTGGGTGTGTGCAACTTTAGATCCCTCCTCTTTACCTGATCTTCGTATCTGTCCGTATGTTGCACTCGCTAATCACGGTACACAAATTACATTTGCCCAATGCGCTCCAACATAAGTGTAGGTTTCAATTTATATTTATAGTCTGTTTTTGTTTTTTCCCCTTATGGTGTCTATAAATGATTTTTTAGATATATATATTTTGTGTATGTCTTTTGGTTTTGACATTTGGTACAATATATTACATTATTTTGTATGTTGCATATTTTCAAACAGCAATCAGTGTTACTTCATTTGACAATTTTAATCATGTTCTTCTTGTGTTTCATTGTCTTCTCTCAGCCCAGTAATCTATTCATGTGTTCGTATCGTAACGTTCTTTCTTCATCTGGAATCAATCTTCCTATCCTTTGTCTAGTTATCTTGGTTGGTTGTCTAGTAATCTGGCCTGCTTTTCATTTAGAACCTTGATAGTTTGTTGTTTTATTTTTCAAATCTTTAAATGAAATTTGCAACTCTCTTATGTCTTCCTTCAGTTCCAGAATCCATCTTTTATTTGTTTTACTGTTCCATAGCTATCCTATGATCTTTTGGCTTAATCAATCAATCATTTATTAGGCACAATTGACAATATATCTTGCATTTGCCAAGTCAATATTATACATTGAGTATATATCTAAATAATTGTTACAAAGTCAGTTTTGACTATATAAACTTAAATACAAATATTTACAATATAAGAGAACTAAAAATACATAAAACGTATTTACCTTTAAATCAAGAATGTTGGAACTATTTTACTTGACCACCAGCCACATATTCCTTGACGCTGTAATGGCATTTATCAATGAAGTATGTTTTTACCTGACGTCGGAACTTATTTGTGCTATTGGACTCCATCCTTAGTGCAGTTGGTAAGCTATTGAAGATTTTGACTCCATTGTATAGATAGAAGATTACGTTTAAAAAAAGAAGTTGAATGAGAAGGAATGTTAATAATGTGGTTATTGCGGAGGTTGTAAATATGATTAGAAGCTGTTGAAAAATGGTGGAAATTTCGTTGAACAAAGGTCAGGGTTTCTAAAATAAAAATTGAAGGGAAGTTGTCCTGATTAAGTGTCCAAGGAATGAGATTCGTTTCTTTTTCATTGTATTCGTGACATGTTCTAGCTCCTTATAAACTGTTTCATTGGAAGCTAGTCCAAAATCTAAATTTATCTACTATCCCACCATTATTTTCCTTAATTTATTTGAGACAAGATAAAGATAAAGATTTTTCATTTTAATACTTTACATTGTTGATCAGTATTTACTTTCACCTTTCTGTATCTAATAAGAATTGCTTCTTTACATAAGATAGTTTCTGAATATATTAATTTATCAATAAAATTTTCAGATAAAACTTTTAGAACGAGCTGTGCATGAACCTCTTGAATCGATTGGATCACAGGTGAGTAATTTATTATTTTAGAGAAAATATGTATCTATACAAAAATTAGTATAAGCCATCTAACCATTGAGGGATTTTAGGTTGCAACCCTACCATTTGGCTGAATCTCTCCTCAGGTGTCCTGATTAAGTGTCCAAGGAATGAGATTTGTTTCTTTTTCATTATAATCGTGACAGTTTCTATCTTCTTGTAAATTGTTTTGGTAGAGCCTTGTAAATTGTTTATTGAATAAAGAGATGTACACTATTGATACTAGTATTTAATAGATTGGGCAGTTTTCACCAAAATGTCTAATATTATAATTAGATTGAGTGTTAAATGCAATAAATATGAAATCTAGTTTAATAAATGTAATATTTAACTTTCATTAACATATCACTCTTTATTTATTATTACTACATTAATAACTGATATACAGGGTGATCAACTCAAGATGGCCACAATTAATTGGGATCTAAAAAAGTTCAAACTATACAATAAACTATAAATGGAGAACTTTACCTCATTTTTTATGTTCATTACAATTACGTAGTTCAAATTTTAAAATTCAGTCGCCATTTTCCAATATGGTCATCAACTTTCAAATTCCTTATAGGAACCCTTATTGTTTGAATTATCTTTTTAAATTTATTATTTGATAAGTTGTAAATGTCTTTACTATTCGAGTTATTTAGTCTGTTTGCTGCATTTAAAATTTCTTGTGTTGAAATGAGTTCCCATCTAAAAGTAGTTGTTGTTTGTTTATTACTAACTAGAGCATTAGCTTTAGGCTGTAGGTTAGTTTGTTTTTAACATCAACTGAATTAGTAAAAAAATTATTAAATGTATCTGGCAGTATATTACATTTTAATTGTTCAGAAGACTCAACAGCATTATTATTATTATTTTTTTACATTCCAAGTAGCTTTACACTTATTACTACTGTTTTCTATATACTTCATATTTCATGAATTTTAGCCTCTTCAATAGCTGTTCTATACTGAGTTTTCAAAAATGGTATTTGGTAGGTCATCACTAGTTTTTTTTACTTTGTTTCAAAAAATTGTTAAGGAAAAGTAGATAATTTTTCATACAAGATAATTAATTTGTATACCATACCTTTTTTACTGTTGTAGTATTGTTTTTAATATATTTCAACTGCAAGCTATTATTTATATTATTCATACAGATATTGACAAAAATTTTTAGTTTTCATTTGCACAATTTTAAGGCTTCATTTGCTTAAAATAATAATCCCAATTATAGGTGGATAAGCATTCTCTTAATGAACAAGTATTATCCTCAGTTACTATTAATTTCATTGATTTTTTTAAATACATTGTGGTGAAACAACACTTTGATCTGAAGGCCTCTTCCTGATTTCTACTCCCATGACAAGGCCATCATGATCAGGGAAGGGAAGTTAAAAATATTACAAGTTACCTTATAACTAAAGTTATGGCTTCTTATTTATATAAAATATTTTGTAAATATATTAATTTATCAATCAACTTTTCAGGTGGAACTTTCAGAACGAGCTGTGCATGAACCTCTTGAACCGAGTGGATCACAGGTGAGTAATTATTATTTTAGAGAAAATATGTATGTATACAAAAATTAGTATAAGCCATCCACCATTGAGGGTTTTGAGGTTGACACCTTACCATTGAGGATAACTGCGTTTAACAAAAGCTGCAAGTAGTGTCTAAAAATAATAATAAATTATAGTTAACAGTGAATAAAATTTATCAATCAACTTTTCAGGTGCAACCTTTTGAACGAGCTGAACATCAACTTCTTGAACCGAGTGGATCACAGGTGAGTAATTATTATTTTAGAGAAAATATGTATGTATACAAAAATTAGTATAAGCCATCCAACCATTGAGGGTTTTGAGGTTGACACCTTACCATTGAGGGTAACTGCGTTTAACAAAAGCTGCAAGTAGTGTCTAAAAATAATAATAAATTATAGTTAACAGTGAATAAAATTTATCAATCAACTTTTCAGGTGCAACCTTTTGAACGAGCTGTGCATGAACTTCTTGAACCGAGTGGATCACAGGTAAGTAATTTATTATATTAGAGGATATGTATATATACAAAAATTAGTATAAGCTATCTAACCATTGAAGGATTTTAAGTTTCCACCCTACCATTTGGCTTAATATCTCCTGAGGTATCTTATTTAAGTGTCCAATGAATGAGATTTGTTTCTTTTTCACTGTACTTGTGACAGGTTCTATCTCCTTGTAAATTGTTTTGTTGTAAATTGTTTATTGAATAAAGAGATGTACACTATTGACACTAGTATTTATTAGATTGTGCAGTTTTCACCAGAATCTCTAATATTATAATTTGATTGAGTGTTAAATGCAATAAATATGAAATCTACTTTAGTAAATGTAAATTTTAACTTTCATTAACATATTACTCTTTATTTATTATTACTACATTAGTAACTGATATACAGGGTGACCAACTCAAGATGGCTACAATTGGGATCTAAAAAAGTTCAAACTATACAATAAACTATAAATGGGGAACTTTACCTCATTTTTTATGTTCATTACAATTACGAAGTTCAAATTTTAAAATTCAGTCGCCATTTTCCAATATGGTGGTCAACTTTGAAATTTCTTCGAGGAACCCTTATTTTTATCTGATGGATTTTGGTTTTACTAGTGATTTTAAGAATTGTTTACTCTTGGTACTATTTTGATATACTTAACTGTTTCGCCACTAGGAGCACTGAAAGTTTGAGAAATCCTTATATCAACAATATTAGAGAGGCATGTTCTGCCATTTACAAATACTAAAGCTTAACTTACAATGTATTATTTTTATTCAGTTGAATGTTGAAATTCTTGTACAGTTTCACAAATTCACAAATGTAATTGTAATATTTTATACAATATATTACAATTACATAATTCAAATTTTTCAATTCGATCGCCATTTTCCAATTAGCGAGCAAATTTGAAATGACTTATAGTAACCCATATTTTGCAAGATGGATTTAGATTTTAATAGTGATTCTAAGACTCTTTTTCTTTTACTCTTGGTATTATTTTAATATACTTTCCGTTTTCTCGCTAGGAGCACTGAAATTTTCATAAATTCTTATATTGATAAACTTCCAACATGTCCAATTTTACGATGTCAATAAACTCTATGTTTAAATAATAACACAGTATTATTTATTTAATAATAAAACACCCATACAACAATATTTCAAGAACACATGAACTCAAAGGAACAAAACTAATTTATTAAATACTACTACAAACAAATAACAGTTGTGATTCCGGTAACCTAATAGTTTATATGAGGTAAAAAAGTGGAAATTGCAACAATGAAACAGCTGATTATTGCCTAACAATGCAATCATGTGATATTGTTTTATACTGTATTCATTTATTACTTATTGTTACTCTTATACTGTACTTGTACGTACACAATACAAACTTGTTGCATTAACAAGGTTGTTTAATATTTTTTAAAGAAAATATTTATTTGTAAAACTTCAACAGCTTTTCAACATTCAGTAAATTAAAAATGATGCATTATGAGTTAAGCTTTATTATTTGTAATGGCAGAACATGCATCTTTAATAAATTGTTGAAATAGGGATTTCTGAAACTGTCAGCGGTCCTAGTGGCAAAACTGTTAAGTATATCAAAATAATACTAAAACTGAACAATTCTTAAAATAACTATATAAAAAAATTCCATCATAAAAATATGGGTTCCATAAGAAATTTCAAACTTGACTGCCATATTGGAAAATGGCAACTGAATTTAAAAATTTGAACTATGTGATTGTAATGAGCCTAACAAATGAGGTAAAGTTCCCAATTAAAGTTTGCTGTAAAATTTGTCCTTTTTGAAATCCCAATTGTGGCCACATTGAGTAAATCACCCTGTATAAAGGTAATAACTCCAAAATATTCACTGTAAATATTATATAAATAAATCACTTGATTTTTATAAACATCATCAGCCATTTCTTTCAAAACAATTAGATTTTTGAAAAAAATAACAAGAATAAAAAGGGTCTAAAATCAAATTTAAAAAATAAAACTAAAATAAAAAATTTTAGTTTCAATTACAAATAGCTGTTAGATTTTGAAAAATTTATTTTAAATGTTGTGTTTATAAAAAATGATGAAAGGTCTCCCATTTAAACTTTTTTAAAGTTTATTTATTTTAAGTCATATACAGCATAAAACATAGTGTCACTCTCTGTTAGATTACAAGTCAAATATAATTCATACATGAAAATAACTTGTTACTAGACATGGTAAAAAATTACAAGACACATTATTACAAATATTCTTGGATTGAATAATAACATTTTGAATTTAATAAGGACAGTAGCTTTTTTTAAAAAATATTTTCTGTTTCAGCTAATTTTATTTCAAGAGGCAACTTATGAAATAGTTTAATTACTATGTATTTGACATTATTAGAGAAAATACTAGTTTTATGAATGGGGTAGTTCAGAAAATGCCCACGTCATGATTTGTAGGTGGAAAAATTAAAATAGCCTGAAAAAGATTTCAAATTTTTTTTACAAATAATAGAATTCTGAAAATGTAAACGCATGGAACAGGTAAAATATTATGTTCCCGCAAAACATTTTTGCATGATATTCTATGAGGGACTTAAGCAATTACATGGATTATTCTTTTTTGAACTAAGAAAATGTTGTTAATGTCTGTTGCATTACCCCAAAATTCTATACAGTAAGTTAAATTAGAATAAAAATAAGCATAGTACATCATTATCAGAATGTTTACATTGACTGTCTTTGAAAGAGTGATAATGGTAAAAAGAGCCCTGTTTAATTTTGTTTCGAAATGAGAAATATGGATTTTACAAGAAAACGAGTAATCCAATATCACACCTAAAAATTTTGTTAGTAGTGATTGAGGTGTCACTTAAAGGCTTGAAGTTTGCTCTAGCACTATTTTTATAATTGTTATGAAAATTAACTGTCATGGTTTTCTTTTCATTCAATACTAAGTTTTAGCTGCAAACCAGTCTTTTAAAGCATTAAGTTATGATTTAAGAGATGACATTTTTTGAACAGCAGTTAAATCATCTGCATACATATAAAGTTTAGAATTCAATTTTAGACTCATTATGTCATTGTAAAGGCATGTCATAGAGGCTAGTACCCAAAAACCATAGAATTGAAGCTTTCGAAGCATAATCTCATGATTCACACAATCAAAAGCTTTGGACAGGTTACAGAAAGCACCAACAGCAAACTGTGATCTGTCCACAGCTTCCACAATTTCCGTGACCAATTTATATACTGAATCTGAGGTGGTCCTACCCTTCCTAAAACCATACTGTCTATCATTTAATATGTTAGTAATTTCTAAGTGATTCATCATTTGATTGTAAATTAATTCCTCAAATATTTTAGAGAAAGTAGGACGAAAGATTGAAGATTTGAAGAAAAGATATCGGGTGATAATTTTCAACTAGAGTTGGGTTATTTTAAAATAGGCCAAATAACACTGTACTTAAGTAAATTTGGAAATATGTCTTTCTTGTATGA
The DNA here is from genome assembly GCA_035578905.1 of Stictocephala bisonia. Classification (NCBI taxonomy): domain Eukaryota; kingdom Metazoa; phylum Arthropoda; class Insecta; order Hemiptera; family Membracidae; genus Stictocephala; species Stictocephala bisonia. Next base: position 27,638 of record JAQJVL010003841.1, read on the forward strand.
TTGGTTAACAATATCCTTAGCTCCAGACACTGAAAATGTACAAAAACATTACCAGGTTTTGAAAGCTACTGTCCTCTAAGAGTTTTTGTTAATGCTGTACATTGGGGCTCCAATTAAAATGTTCACTTACATTAGAGAAATAGTTATTGAATATTGAAAAACTAGCTAACATTCTAAGTTTGAAGTAAATCCATTTTCCATTTTAATTTTATTTACATCATTGGACCATTCAGTTTTCCCAGTTTCAGTTTTAACTATCTGCCAAGCTACTTTAATTTTATTTGTGGCATGTTTTATTTTTTCCCCAATATATAACTTTTTTGTATACAAGCACCACTGTAACATACAGCTATATACGAAAGGTTATCGTAATAAGCTTTCTTCGCACTATTATTTCTAATTTGAGATTATTTTTAAATGTTGATACGTAATTGCTAACATTCTTGTCGTAAGGCCTGCCTTTAAGAATTTTCAATAATTTGTATCTTTTTTCTATTTTGTTAAGTAAAAATTGAGTAAACCACGGCCTTTTAAATTTGGCTTTCAAGAAATTAGGAATAAAAGTTTTTTCAATGAAATTTAAATCAATACTTTTATGCAATATTTCGTAAAATATCTCAAGAGCTACAACAACATCGTCAGCATGAAATATTTCATTTCAGTCTTTACTAGCTAAATAATTTTTAACGCCTTCAACATTTTTTTAACAGTTATTTTTCATTACATTTAAAATTATTAAGATTTGCATTATTCAAAGTAAGTGCAATTAAACTATGTTCAGTTATATTTATATGAAACGTGCCTGTTTTGAAGTTTTTAAAATTTTTTATGCCTAACAAAAATATGATCAATACAAGATGAATGTTCAGTGGTTATTCTAGTACAATCATTTATCAGAGAACTAAAGCTATAATTACAAAGAAGAGAAAGATAAGCATCTGACTCCAAACTATTTCTTTTTATATCTATATTTAAATCGCCTATCGTAACTGCGTTAGATTTTAATTTAACTAAATGAGACTCAAACTCTTATTAATTCAAGCATGGAAAATTCTTGTAACCTATACACAGCAAACAGTGAAAATATCAATTTATCAAAGTAAATCTGAAATAATAGAACATCTGCAGTTTGCATTTTACAATTTATTTGACTGTACTTAATCCTATTATTTATGTACACAACTATGCCTCCAGATCTATATGTTTCATTTCAGTTAAAAAATTATGTGTAATTAGGAATTTGATAGAGTGCTATTTCTTCATTAAAAATGCATTTTACAATTTATTTGACTGTACTTAATCCTATTATTGATGTACACAACTATGCCTCCAGATCTATATGTTTCATTTCAGTTAAAAAATGATGTGTAATTAGGAATTTGATAGAGTGCTATTTCTTCATTAAAAATGATAATTGTGTTAGATTTTAATTAAATTAAAGGCTACCTGATCGCCGCGACTATTTTTATTCGCGACCTGGTCGCGGAAGGTGCCACATTTGAACGAACAACGACAAATTCAGTTGTCAGGATGGCTCCAATGAGTGACGAGGACCTTTTGCTAGTTATTGCCATGTGATCGTATCTGAAAAAGAAGAGGAAACGCAAATTTAGAGTTCATCCCCTGAATGCAGTTCGTTTGAAACATGGTCAGTTTCATGTTTAGTCACATGTTAGTCAGTGATGAGTTAAATGTACCAGACAACAAACCATTGCCTAATTTGGAGAATTCAGTTTCCCTACCGTATGTTATTCTTGCCGATGAAGCTTTTTCCATGAGCAAACATGTCCTAAGACCCTATGCTAGAAAAAATCTTAACGTAAAAAAAAGAGTGTTCAATTATAGGCTATCGAGGGGTCGTCGCTATGTTGAATGTGCCTTTGGTATATTTTCAAACAAGTGGAGAGTGTTCCATACACCTATTGCTTTGGACCCACTATATGTGGAACAAATTGTACTAGCTGCTTGTGTTTTACATAATTTTGTTCGTGTTAGAGATGGTTACCAGTTTGAGGATACTCTAACTTGTCCTTTAGAAGACAATGCGGTCATTGGTACCGGTGGATCATGTTATATTTCAAAAACAATCTGTGATACCTTTGCGGATTATTTTACATCTCCAGCAGGATGTTTATGATGGCAGTACAAAAGGATTTAAAAGAAAAATAACAGCTTGTGAGAAAATAGATGTTTAAGAAAAAATATTGCTTTTATTAAATTGTAATTAATGTTTATTCAAAATTGAGTTTATGCTGTTTGTTTGTTTAGCTAATGTTCATGTATTGAATAAAATGTTTTGGTGTAAACAATTAAAAGTTTCTGTTAATTACATATACCGAAATGATATTGTAAGTTTCAATAACATTATATATTAGTCAAATTTCAATCAATCAATAATAATTTTCTTTATTACCTTTAGACTTAGAGTAAGCATTGGCATGAGTCAAATACAAATGAACTTATAAATAGATAGGTATAGCCGTATAGTCATCAAATTAAATCTTACCTTGTTTATTTTTTTTTTCTCATTGGATAGTTCATCCCAGTTCTCGACAACTACCGCAGCCACTTCAACCCATGACTTAGATTTCACATTCCTTTTGCTGTATTCCTTTAGGGCTACATCACAAAGGACATTCATTTTTTAAAGGTCTACGCAAGCTAATTTTATTTATAAATATATCTGTTTCAAACGGTATATTTCCCAACTGCGCAGGACCACTGTCGAAACAAAACTAAACAACATAAACAGTGCAGAAACTGGGTGTGTGAAGGAGCGACATGTCGCCGAAGTGGCTGGTGCCGTACGATAAGATGGTGAGCGTATATGTCGCCGCGACCAGAAAACGCTCACGGACACGTTCGTTTTGCTGTCGCTGGCGGTCGCGGGTCGCAGGTCGCTTGATGTGGCCATCTTCATTTAATTTAACGTTACCCATATTTTTCTTTTGTCGCGACGACCAGGTCGCCAAGTGTAACCGTAGCCTAAATGAGACTCAAACTCTTATAAATTCAAGTGTGGAAATTCTTGTAACCTATACACAGCAAACAGTGAAAATATCAATGTATCAAAGTAAATCTGAAATAATAAAACATCTGAAGTTTGCATTTTACAATTTATTTGACTGTACTTAATCATATTATTGATGTACACAAATATGCCTCCAGATCTATATTTTTCATTGCAGTTAAAAAAAGAAGTGTAATTAGGAATCTGATCGTGTGCTATTTCTTCATTAAAAATCCAGATTTCAGTTAAAATTATGATTTCAATATTGCAGTCAAAGTTTTAGTAGATATAATAAGAATAAATAAAAACTTTTACGAAGGCTTCTAATAATTTGGTGAATTACAGATGAATTATTATAATTACTTAAGGGGAAAAAATTTATCAAAATTACTAAAAACAATACTCATATTGCAAAATTACAAAGATTCGAAAGTTAATCTTTTGAACTGTTGTATTGCAATAACAACAAGAAAATATAATTACAACTTATCTATGTCTACAGATGTGTTGATCCTTCTACATCTTTCCCCCTCTCCTTTCTACACGTACTTGTAGCCTTTTACTTTGGCAGCTTCCTTAGTCTTCAAGAGAAGTTTGTTTGTTTTCTGGTGAAAGGTGCTCATTGATGTACACCCTGGACGACGCATTGAAGGCAAGGTTGATTTTGTTCGCTGTCAGAGGCAGCACCTTCTTGTACCCCGCAATTCAGATGCCCTTTTCAGCGTAGGCGGCGAATCGTATGATGATCGGCGACGTCCTCTTCTTATTGAAGGTAGGGATATGATGAGCGGCAACCACACTCTCTCTCTTCAACTGGACTCCAACAGCCTTTCCAACATCCTCCAGGATAGCGTAGACATCCTCGTCTCGGGTTTCTGGAACTCAGTTGATCTCAATGTTTTGCCTCCTGGAGTACTGCTGGAGATTTCTTACGCGCACCTCCAGACCAACCACGGCGCTTCGGAGCTCGGTATTTTCTTTTGGCAACTTAATGCTTTCTTCTTGTGACTTCTTCAGCTCTTTCATAACATCATCAAGAAGCCTGTTGTTCTCTTCAACCTTAGAGTTGAGGAAAAACAGAGAAGCGCCCTGGCCAGCGTTTTCAGCTGCAATTTCCTTCATCTCACTCAGCATTTCTTTTTAAGGACCTCGATAGTATTAATTAGGAACTCCTTACTAATTTTTGTGGCTGATGAGGTCAGTGCTGCCTACTGCGGAAGTATCCCGGTCCTTACAGGGCTCACAATAGCCCTTCATCGCACTTCTCGTCTTCTGTGGCACACATTTTCAATGACACTCAGCCCCGCAGTTACTGGCACACTTAACCTCACCATCACACGCAGTATTACAGACACTGCAGTTAACCGGCATAATTTAATAAAAAAATTTACAAAGTATAGAATTTAGTTTCGAAACACGCTAGGAGCTAGAGCGATAAGGTCCGGCTGGCTCGGCAGACTGATAACGATATAGTCAAAAAGTTCCTGGAATTGGTTGAGATATGTTTATTGGACAAATATAACAACTTACAAACCTATTTCCCTACATAAAACTCTTCTACAACAATAAACTTATCCCTACGATCATACAGATGGTCAAAACACTTTTGACACTTGTTTTTTTAAATGCGTTCCAATACTTTTATCGCATTTTTTTCTAACAGCTTTAGCACCTGTAAATTGATTTCCTTTTATTGATGTTTTCACCGTGTAAATAGGAATAAATCGGCCGGCATGAGGTCAAGCGAGTATGGAGGATGTTCTAACATGGTAACGTGGTGCTTCACTGGGTATTTACGTACTAACAAGAATCTATGTGAAGGGGTCATGCAGCAAAAACCAATTGTTTTCTGCTCATTTTCAGGCCCTTTCCTCCTAAAGACATCTCATAAGTGCCTAAGAACTTTTGTGTGGATAAATTTACCTTATATCTGATATCATCGATTGTTATTCTTCAGTTTGCATGGACAGTTTATCGAACTCACTCGACTGTTGTCATCTGTGGTTGCAGTCGAAGGGCGTCCACTACGAGAGTCATCTTCAATGTTTATGCGACCTTCATGAAAACATTTGTGCCTTTTGTAAAATTGGCTTTTCTTCATTGCCTTAGTTCCTTATGCTTGAATTGACATTTTAAGTGTTCCAGAAGATGACTTTTGAAGTAAAACGATAAATTTGTTGTTTTTTAGCTGTTTATTAAATCAATTTTCAAAAAGCGACAATGTAAACACGCAAATATATGAAAAGTGCTCTCCACAGAGGAACAATGGCGGCTGGGCGATACTCGTGCTATCTATATCCCTTCTCCAGGAGTAGTACTAGCTGATAGACAACGAAATTCCCACCGGCAAGGACTCTGTGTGTCTTTGGAAATTGATATCAGGAACTTTTTGACTGTACCTCGTACATATTCATGTATTATTTTTAGACCTTAAAGCTTAATTTTATATATATGTATAATGTATAAAATACCAAGGGTAAAATAGTAAAAAAATCAATAAATACAGCTCTAGTCAGCTTGCAAGGAATTTAACAATTAATTTAATGAAAGGGAAAATTAAGAAATGTTCAATTAGAACACTAAAAATAGGTTGTTCTTGCTTTGGCCATGTTGCCAAATCATTCACAATGGCCATTGTTGCCAATCCACTCAAACAGTCTTGAAAAATGGTTGATCTAAGATATGTCTTTTCACGTTTTTACTTAGAAAAGGCTAATGCCTACTGGCGGCGCGAAAATTATGAGTATCCGAGTTTGAAAGTTGTTTACTAAGAGACTAAGAGGCATATGAAAAAGTTAGTCATGCCATTGTTTTCCTCGTTTAATTAGTCACTGTAAATTGATGACTTAAACTGATTTCAATCAATTTCAAATCACAGAATTTACATACGCATATAAATATAATGCATTATAACTATACATTTCATAAGGATTACAAGGTGACCAATTACTGTAATTAATTCTATGATCTCTAAAAGCCTAGAAAACGGATAAGAACTTTTCTGAAATTTATAATCCAGTTATAATTTTGAAATTTTTTAAACTTATAGAAAACATTTCTGTCAACTACATTTTGAAATATGAATTTGATACATTAATAGATTTTTGAGTAATACGAGTGTAAAGTTCATGCACAGCGAAAACTAGTAAAAATTCTGGTACTTTTTTCCAACTATGATAAAAATGATTAAAACTTATAATAAAAATCACAAATGCATCCGTCGTAATGTACTATCAAACAAGAAAAACAATTATGTGATTTGATTTTTTCTTTGACCTTTTAATTTGTTAGTAAACAGCCTTCAAACTCGGGTACACGTAATTTCTGCGCTGACAGTCATACAGTCATCAACTCACCTTGTTCTTGAAAATTATTTTAAATATCTTTTTTAATTTACTTATTGAAGTATCACTTATTATGTAACTATCAAAACCTTGTCAATACATTTTTGGTCATTTACATTCATAAAACAAACAAATGACATTTAAAAAAATTCTTATCAAGAGGCTTTTATTTATAGAAAATTAAAAATAGAGTAATAATAATCTACATCTAATCAATTTCTGTGATTTAGTAATATACCGTGTAATACTAACACATAGTAAAAAATGTTGCACTATTTTATTGTAGAGAAATGTTTTTACTTTACCTATATATTGGTATATTAAGATTAATTCCTGCAGTCACTAGGCAAATGCTGTTTCATTCTCACAATTACTTTATAGCATATTTGTTACTAAAGAGTTTATATCTACCAGTAAATATTATAATAATTTTTCGCACCATCCTGCTTGCAAAATAATTATTTCTCTTAACATGGTATAATTGAATGTACTGTTTCTCATTAAGTACTTCATGTTAATGGACTGATACTCTTCTTGTATGGGTTTTTTAAATAATTGAATGTACATCTTTAATTTGTAATTAAATTATATTTGCTGAAAATTGGTGTAAGCAAAATTGGAAATTATTAAACGGTAGCAGACGACGTATTGTCGAGCATTATTTTAAATAGGACAATACGTTCCTAGTGCTGCGTTACTCCACGGTGCATGAGGAAACTACTAATGTCATACGCCTTTTTCAGGCAGTATTGTAGTAGTGGGAGGAGCAGATCTGTCTAAGGTTTCGTATCAATTTGGGAATAACAGTAACTTGCGTACTGGGATTCATTTTTAGCAAAACTAGGGGGCACCCCTGCACGCTTCGCATGCCAACTCCGTCGTCACTCGCTACGCTCGTGAGGTATGCTCGGCCTGCGGCCTCACCAAGACACTCTGCTACAGTCCCATTTTTGGATCTTGGCATGTCACCTCGTGAGGAAGATCGATCTACGACCTTACCAGGACTCTTAAGCAGTATTCTATGAACTATAAATTAAAAAAAAACCTTTTTAGGAGGCATGTCATAAAAAGTAAACTGCAAAACAAATAATTATTTATTTTTTATTTTCACGTTTTACCACATATTTTAATAACCGAGGAAAAAAGGTTAACACCAAATACAGATCACCTGATCAAGTAAAAGTAGTGTGTGCTACACTCTCAAGGTGAAATGTAGAACTACAATAAATCAAAACATATACAGTACTGTTGTTGTGAGAATTTCAATCTGCTTATGGCATGTGAAACTACATTAAACTACACAGTCATATGTTTTTTGCAAGCAATTCAGATTCTCCATTTGAATAACATGGGATCTTTAGGAGCCCGTGGGATGGGACCCTGTGGACGGATCTGCATCAAACTTCACAGAAACCATCTCGGGAGTATACAGGACAACATCCTAAAGTTTCATGGCAATCGGTTGGATGGTTTGGCAGCGCATAAACTTAAATATATATACAAACATCCTCTTTTATAATATAGATTTAGGTGGTGGTAAGGTCAATATACGTATGCTCACAGCGTTCTACTATATTCCTACAATTTGAATTTGGCGAAGTGAATACACTCAACCCAATAATACTAATACATAGTAAAAATATATTGTCGTTGCTACACAGTACACACACCTGTTTAGTAACGAGTTACTGTTATCAGTGTTATCCTCTAGTTTAATACTAGGCATTTAGGCCCCCATTTTTCCTGGCGCCCTACGCGGTCACGTACTCTGCTTACCCCTTAAACTAGCCCTGACTCCATCTTCATGTTTTCTGCCATTCTCCGGCATTTTTTTTTCTTAGTATCTTCTTCATTGCTAAGCAAAAGTATTGCTATTAGTCACCACAAAAATACATATTTTCTATTATACGACATTGCAGTCATTATCACACTGACAAAATCTTTAGATTCAATGATATTTGATATATGAATATATGTCAGAAAATATAGAAACCAAGGAATATAAAATATGAACAAAGACTACATACAAAGAAAGAATTATTATGAAAATAAAAATAAAAACTGTAAGAGTGGTAAGTGGTGGCCATATTTCTATGGTCATTCTGTGGCATTGGGCTCCCTCCAATGCAGTTTTTACGGTCTGGGATCACCAAAACTTCAGATAAAAAATGGGGATTTTAGGTTCAAAAAGGTTGAGAACCCCTGATCTAGTTACCTTACCTGCAATGCATCTCGACTCGAAGGTCATACTTTTCCTCCTATTGCTAGAACAAGAGTCACATCTCCACAACAAACTAGCACTATTAATTTCATTAACGTCTTCCTTATTCACTTTGACAGAGTATGCATGAAACTCTACATTACAATCTTTGCAACATAACCTCAATTGCTTTGAGTTTATGTTTTTAGTGCAAACACCACACTTGGACATACTGAATATAATTGCTAGCACAGTTCAAAACATTCAAGAACAATTTCAATAGCGTACACACTAAAACCAAATAACTTTCTCATGAGCTGCCACGGCCATATGATGTTTCATAATCACGTTCATAAATACCTGTCAACTTGTCATACATATCCTTAGAGGTTTTACAGTTTACAGCCAATAAATGCAGCATTGGCTCCTTGGAAACCAAACTTATAATCTTCTTTTGTGCCTTGGCATGTTCTCTAGCCCATTCTTCTTGGCTTCAGTCATATCTTTTAGTTTCTCTCTCTCTTCAACTATATTACTTAAATTACTGGATTTCAACATTATATTAATTTGGAACTTCCACAAAGGATACAACTCAATATCTTTTAGTTTTTCAACAAATTCTATTTCATTACCAGCACTTGCCATATTGACAACTAACCTCCGATTTTACTGCTTAACTAAACACGACTTTTTACCATTTTACGATTGGACAGGCCCATAACCTGTTTAAAGGATTGTAACTGACTACACAGATTTTACTTATTATAAATATTTAATAAACAAAATACAGTATTAACTGAGATTACAGTGGCTATTTTACATAGTCCAATATTGTTACAGTTGGGCATCAATGTGCTTTTCTGACATTATTTACAGACAGTTCCTTTTTCATGTTACATGTTACACAGAGAGCAATTATACTATGTGATATGATATTATAACATGTATTACAAATACAAAATTATTATATTCAACAATATCTCCTTGTAAACTGTTTCGTTGGAAGCTAGTCTAAAGTCTAAATTTATTTCCCCACCTGGTGATACATCCCACAATCACCTTCCTTAATTTACTTGAGACAAGATAAAGATTTTTCATTTTTATACTTTACATTGTTGATAAATTTCTACTTTCTCCTTTCTATATCTAATAAGAATGGCCTTTCTTTATATAAAATATTTTGTAAATATATTAATTAATCAATCAACTTTTCAGGTGGAATTTTCAGAACGAGCTGTGCATGAATCTCTTGAATCAATTGGATCACAGGTGAGTAATTTATTATTTTAGAGGAAATATGTAACTATAAAAAAATTAGTATAAGCTATCCAACCATTGAGGGATTTTAGGTTGTGGCCCTACCTTTGAGGATAACTGTGTTTTTTTCACAAAAGCTGCAAGTAGTGTCTAAAAATAATATATATTTTAGTGAACAGTATAACATTATGCTTGACAAATATAACAGCGAAGAAATAAACAGAGGTTTCAACCAGTATTGCGTGGAATGTGTGTTGAATAGTTATTTCTCCAGTTCACCTTATGAGTGGCAGGGTCAGCACCTCCTCAATCCCTCCCTTATTGCCCCCAAATCTTCCAGTGTAAATGTAGCAATTATTACCTGCTAGAGATGTACATTAGTTCTGATCTATTTATAATCATCACTGAGGCGTTTGTTGCAGCCACTAGAAAGTGATCTATGTTACTTTATCTTTTTTCTAATACGGAACAATTAATTCCGGTTATTTTTAATATTATTAGATAATTGGGTGTTTAATCAGTATTTACAACAAGATTAATTACAATTTAATTCTAACCTAAACTAGCCTAGACTACATAGCCCAATACTATTATCTATGATATACAAATAGGCCTACAACAAGGATCAGAGAACTTAGTTTATTGAATGAGAGCAATACTTTCAGTCATTAAATCAAATTCTTTATTTGTAATTTCATAGACCAATACAATGGTTTCAATAATATTTAAATAAGTATCAGAGAACATTAGTGTCAGTTAATTGAAAGAAAGAACTCGTCCAGGGTATAGTGTGGTCGATCCATCAGACATTTAGTCAAGTTGTTCTTCATGCTTTTCTCAGTCAGGAATCATAGATGGTCTGGAAGATGGTTAAGTAGTTTGCAGCCAATGTAGTCAGGTTTCTTCTCATATAATGTTAAACGGTGTCGAGGAATCACAAAGTGAGTTACGTGTCTTGTATGCTATATATATGAATGTTGTTGTTTCTAAGTGGATTTTGATGTCTACATACATTACATACATTACAAAAATTATTCATTCATGTATAATATTGGCTAATATCACAGAGAAGAAACAAATAGAGTTTGCATGCAGTAGTACGCAGAATGCTTGTCGAATAGTTATTTCTCTAGGTCACCTTACGGGTAGCAGGGCCAGTCATAAAAACATAATGTCATTATGTATATACATATTTACAACAGTCATGATCTTTAAAAAAGGAATACATGTCAGTGATATTGGCCCATTTACGTCCGATGGTATTGGTGTGGTCCGGTGTGTGTCATTTTAGTCCCCATATTACCAATGGCCAAAGCCATCTGCTGTTAGTACTTTCTCCCTATCTCCTAAATATTTTTTTCTCCAGTATATTAACAGTAAATTGAATATATATATATATATATATATATATATATATATATATATATTAATTTATCAGTTCAAATATTAAGGTACAAGATTTGGCACCAGATAATAACCTACATGCTGAAATTTATGTGGCTCACCTGTGAGTAATTTACTATTTTAAAGCATATGATATATAAAAAAGTCAGTATAAACCAACTAACCAGTATCAATCAACAAGCTAGATACTACGGTATAGCGATAGATGGAATAAGAAATATTATATTTCCCATTGAGTTAACTTCATTGTGTTACAAGTTTTACTGTGTTGCTTTCAAACCATCAGCCAAAGCATGACCCAAAATTTAACATCGTCATTTAATTAATTTAATTTAAATGGTCGATTCATCAGACATTTAGTCAAGTTTTTCTTCAGGCTCTTGCCAGTCAGGAATTGTAGGTGGTCTGGAAGATGGTTAAGTGGATTGCAGCCAATCAGGTTTCTTTTCATGTAATTTCAAACGGTGTCGAGGAATCACACAAAATGAGTTGCATGTCTCGTATGGTACACACGAAACTTGTTGTTTCTAAGTGGCTTTTTGCTGTCTACATACATTATTATCCATCAATGTATAATATTGACTAACATCGCAGAGAAGAAATAAACAGAGGTTGCATGCAGTAGTACACCGAATGTATGTTGAATAGTTATTTCTCCAGCTCACCTTACGGGTGGCAGGGCCAGTCATAAAAACATAATGACCTTTTGTATATACATATTTACAACAGTCATGATCTTTAAAAAAGGAATACATGTATGGTGGTATTGGCCCACTTGCCCAACCTTTCACGTCCGTTGGTATTGGTGTGTGTAATTTCAGTCACTACATTACCAATGGCCAGAGCCATCTGCTGTTAGTACTTTCTCCCTATCTCTAAAAATATTTTCTTCTCCAGTATATTAACAGTAAATTGAATATATATATATATATATATATATATATATATATATATATATATATATATATATATATATATATATATATTAATTTATCAGTTCAAATAATGAGTTACAAGATTTGGCACCAGATAGCAATCTACCTACTGAAAATATGCGAGACTCACCTGTAAGTAATTTACCATCTTAAATTATATGATATATAAAAGAACAGTATAAACCAACTAACCAGTATCAATCAACAAGCTAGATACTATCGTATAGTGATAGAAGAAATAAGAAATATTTTATTTCCCATTGAGTTAACTTCAATCTCTTGCTTTCAAACCATCAGCCAAAGCATGACCCAAAATTTAACAAAAAGTAGTGTCTGCATATAACCTATTTCTCAATCCAAATTGGTTCTGAAATGAATTGATAAATATCTTTATTGACAAATTTTACAAATGGCGAGGTTAGGAGAACTTAATAGTGTACAAAGTGCACCTATTAAGACCTCTCTTACGAGGTGTGGCTAGAAAAAAAAACGGACTGAGGCTGAAAATAAAATTTACTTACAAATATTTACATTTTGATATTATCTTTTTCAATGTACTCCCCTCCTCATTCTCTACACCGCTCCATGCAAATTGTCCACTAGTTGTAGTACTGCTGGAGATCATTTTCTGTAAGCCCATTCATAACTTCCGTCACTTTTACTTTTACTTCTTTAACAGTTTCAAATTCCGTTCCTTTTAAATGCTGACTTGACTTAAGGAACCAAAAAAAGGCACAATTCTATTTTTTCAACTAATTCTATTTCATTAAACTAGCATTTGCCATGTTCACAACTAAACCATGTTGACAATTTTACTGCACAACTAAACACGACTTTTTACCATTTTACGATTGGACTGGGCCCATAACCTGTTAAAAGGTTGGTAACTGACTACACAACTTTTACTTATTATAAATATTTAATAAACGAAACAGTATTAATGAGATTACAGAGGCTATTTTACCTAGTCCAATGTTGTTACAGTTGGGCATCAATGTGCTCTTCTGACATTACTTAAAGACAGTTCCTTTTTCATATTAAATGTTACACAGAGAGCAGTTATATTACATGATATGATAATATAACATATATTACAAATACAAAATTATTATATTCAACACTATCTCCTTGTAAACTGTTTTGTTGTAAGCTAGTCTAAAGTCTAAATTTATTTCCCCCTGTTGATATATCCCACAATCACCTTCCTTAATTACTGGAGACAAGATAAAGATTTTTTCATTTTTATGCTTTACATTATTGATCAATATCTACTTTCTCCTTTCTATATCTAATAAGAATGGCCTCTTCTTTATATAAAATATTTTGTAAATATATTAATTTATCAATAAACTTTTCAGGTGGAACTTTCAGAACGAGCTGCGCATGAACCTATTCAACGGAGTAGATCACATGTGAGTAATTTAGTATTTTAGAAGAAATGTGTATCTATAAAAAATTTAGTATAAGCCCTCAACCATTGAGGGTAACTGCATTTTTTCATTAACCCTTTCAGTGCCGGACATTTTTTTTAAAAATGTCCCTATGTTGCCGGGAATTTTTTCACTAGGTTTACCTTATGTTGCCTGGCAATTTTAAGCGGTTTTGCAAGCTATTAAAAAAAAAATCATAACTAATTTATTTATCAAGGTAAAACAATGATTTTTTTATTTTTATTTTCCAAAAGGTATGCACAACACCATAAAACAACATAAATCATATAATAAAATGGTTAACACTATATAAAAATATATATATACTTACCAATTTCTTTTTTTTTTTAAATCCAAAAAGATTGTCTTTTGACCATGATGAAAAAAATCTGTTTGTTATAGATGTGCACTTCACTAATTAAAACAATCATTTAAGAATATAAATACATATTTTCAGGTCCATAGCTTCAAAAATAAGTAATTGGTTCTTATTTTTGTAAATTCTGGCGCATTTCAGTTTTTCACTACAATAACCGGTAATACATGAGGATTTTCCATTATTGATTTCCATCCAAATAAGTTCAATGAAGTTCATACTTGTTGCATAATATTATATAATTAATAGTAAAAAAATGAACAAGGCTAACATATTTACAATTTTTATGACAAATAAAAAAAAAATTAAAATATTTTTAGCAATGGTGTTTGCCAAGGCACTTGTTATGTAAGCCTTTCTTACATTTACTGCACATAATAGGAGATCTTGACCGATCCATGTTAACAAAATGCGCAATAAATAACTACAAAACATATACAAATAACTTAACATAAGCACCACACAACATAAACAGCAGAGGTAAAGATGTGATGCAGAATAACAATGACGTTGCGTCAGACAGCTGACCGAGTGCGCTGCTGACTTGATCACGTTGTGATGTGTTTATTATTATTGTTATATACTGAATGTACACAGTTAAATGCTTTATAAATATTGAAAACGGATAAATAATATTATTCTTAATACTATTGTTAAAGTTTCAAAGCTAAAAATGATTATATTTATTTTTTACGATTTTTTTACGAAACGTCCGGGAAAACCGGACGTTGGCACTACGCGACCACCTATAAACGTCCGGGTCCTACCGGACGTTGGCACTTTGTGAACAGTTAAAAAACGTCCGGGTACCCGGATGTTGGCACTAAAAGGATTAAAGCTTCAAGTATTTTCTAAAAATAATATTATATTATAATGAACAGTAAAATGCTCGAGTATTATTACAGAGAAGAAATGAACAGAGGTTGGATCCAGTATTGTGCTGAATGTGTGTCGAATAGTTATTTCTCCAGTTCACTTTACAGGTGGCAGGGCCAGCACATTGTCAATCCCTCCCTTATTTCCCCAAATCTCCCAGTGTAAATGTAGTAATTATTACTAGAGATTTATTAAGATGTACATTAGTTGTAATCTATTTATAATCATTTCTGTTGTTAGAATCAGTATTAATTACAATCTTGTTGTTAGAATTAATTACTGTAATTCTAACCTAAACTAGCCTAGACAACATAGCCTAATACTATTATCTATTATATACAAATAGGCCTACAAGAAGGATCAGAGAACTTAGTTTATTGAACGAGAGTCATACTATCAGTCATTAAATCAAATTATTTATTTATATATTCATAGAGAAATACAATGGCTTCAATAATCTTTAAATAAGTATCAGAGAACATTAGTGTCAGTTAGTTGAAAGGAGAACTCGTCCAGGGTATAGTGTGGTCGATCCATCAGACATCTAGTCAAGGATTTCTTTAGGCTCTTGTCAGTCAGGAATTGTAGATGGTCTGAAAGATGGTTAAGAAGTTTGCAGCCAATATAGTCAGATTTCTTCTCATATAATGTCAAATTGTGTTGAGGAATCACAAAGTGAGTTGTGTGTCTTGCGTGGTATCTATGAAAGTTGTTGTTTCTAAGTGGAATTTTGCTGTCTACATACGTTATTATTCATTAATTTATAATATTGACTAATATTGTTATGTATCCACTATGTAACTTTATGTTACATTATATTATCACTAGCTGACCATGTTCATTATCAAATGTCTTTGATATGTAGTTTAACCCTATGTTGTATGTAGTGATGTCATACATTATGATATTAATAAAGCGACGCTATTGGCTGTCTTATCTCACACCACTTCCAAACCCGTACGGTCAACGTTCCCGCCCAGAGCCATCATCATACACACAGATAACCAGGGCCATATTTAGCATGTTGCCCTTTGTCTGGTTAAAGTTATTTTTCTAAAAACCTTTATCAAAATATTATAACATTTTTTATCCTGATTTGTAACTATACACATCTCAATAAGACTAAACATTCTTTTTAGATCATTTACTTAATTTGTTAAGTGATCATTTATGCACTTCTAAAATTAAAAATTGTACCCTGCTTGTTTAGTAAGATTTTTTAAATCTAAATTTTACAATTGCATAGACATTCATATATAAACTCAGCATTACCGATGTTTAATAATAACATTTAACTAAATGTATAACTTAAGTGGCTGAGGTAATATGCACAATCTCTAGCAGGTTAATAATTAACCTGGTTGCCTGTTTTTTTTTTCAGCCAAGACTATATACAAGTCCTCACTCATCTGGTAGGCCTGTTACATCTACTAAACCTGCTATGAGTCCAGGAGAAATGCAAAAACTACACGCAGGTGGTTATTCAGTAAGTATAATTTTACTATGTTATCTTCTATTTAATTTATGTCAATGTATATACTTGATTTTACATTGTAGAATATATTGTTGTGTTAAGAGTGTCGTGCATACAGTGAAAATCCTCATTCAAAGAAAGATTTGTACATTATATTAGGAGTCTGCAATTTATAAGTAGAACCATACAACTGTGGCAGATAGCCACGCGGCGAAAAGCATAAATATTGTTCGCGCATGCGCGAAGCTAAAAGAAGGGAGGTTGACGCGACGGGGCAGTCGTCGTCGTGCCCGCAGAGAGAAGACAGCAACGCCATGGTTAGCCATCTAAAAATAACTTTTCAATATTTGAATTTTTAATATGGAAATAAATGTTAATTCATTCATTCATTCATTCAATACTGTTCTAATTCCTGTAGTTTACAGTTCCAGCTGATATGTGGTAAATAACTTGCCTAATGTTTAGTTCAATGCTTTCATGCGCTTGGAAGATTTAGTTACCAGTATTTTATCGAATAATCAAACCAGGTGATTTCACCCATGTGAAGTCATAGTCTACTGCGCAGCCTCATCGTTATACCTATTTTCTTTTCTAGTTACTGTGGTTGTAGTTAGGTTTGGTCCGGTATTTACTTCAGCACTATGTAAGTTGTTTATTTATTCCAACAGCTGATTCATGAAACTATTATAAACAGTTAATTGTCAAATTGGTATTACTATAGGGGTTGCATTGATACTTCTTCAAAAACCACCAGGGTGGTTTCCTGGTGAAATTTCAAGAAAAAAGGCCTATGTGTTAACAAGAGACCCTAAGAATGCTCATGCAAAATGTCAGATGAATGGGTTCAGTAGTTTTTGCGTGATTGAGTAACACACACACACAGACACCATTTCTTTTTTATATAATAGTAAGACTTTTTTAATTATAATTTTTTTACCTTTTATTTATGTCTTCATTTTGTTTTAATAAAGCGAGAGAGTTTATTTTTTCAATTCATGTATTGATCGCTGTCTTGACTGCTTATTTATTAAAGTCTACTGGAACCTCCAAACAGGTTTAGCCCTGGAGGCCCTATATTTTTTGTTGTAGAATAAAATTTTTATGATTTTCAATTTTTAAAAATTATTAGTTTTGATTTGTAAATATATTCAATGGTCAGGTAAATATAATTTTCTTCTATTATTATTATTATTATTATTATTATTATTATATGACATTTAAATTATATTTTTAGATTATTTTTTGTTTCTCATATTTATTAAAAAAAAGTCAAATCTGGCAAGAATGATAAAGAACAATATTTACAATACCCTTTTCAATTTAATATAATAAGTTTTTGTGTCTATGATTGTAGATTTTGATAATCTTGTAGAATGAAAAAATCAATATATTTATGTATCTTATCTTTATCTTATTTTAATTTATCAAATAAATGTGGATATTTTATTACAAATGGTATTACTTTTAAAGTATGAAAGGAAGGAAGAGTCAATATGTGAAGTTTATTAAATAATTGTTTACAAGAGTCTCTTTTCTTTACATGAGATATAGTGTGTATAATGCTGTATAGTGCATATAAAAATAATGAAAGATCTAAAAAACATATATTCTGCGGAGTGGTATCAAATTCAAATAAGTTTGTAACTTCAGTATATTATAAAATTATTGGTTTCCTCAGGGCCCCATGTATGTTATTTGCAAAAACACTTTATTTTTACTCGTGTCTGCAGCATAAACGTAGGTGTCCTTCAAGAGTCTCTTACCAGAAACACTGGTACCCTACTTTCATTTACACCAACAGTGTTCTTTCAGCCTGCTGACATATTAATTTATTCTGTTAGTTGCCTTTGTTGTTTTTATATTACTAACATTAGTACTTTATGTTAACAGTAGTGGTTTACACAATAATAATGTTTCAAGTATAATGAATGTTGTATAAACATTAAAATTGTTATTTCAGAAGTACAATGGATTCTTGCCAAGGAAAAAAGATTAAATAATTTTGTCAAGTATTGGGCAAGAAAAAGCTAATGCATATGGGAGACTAACTGGTGCTTTTGTGAGAACTTTATTGTTCTAGATAGGTGATAGGTTTTGCTCTCCGTCCTCATAATAGAGATATGGCTTACGCTCAGTTTTTGCTATCGGCGTAGACACTATCAGGTAGTCTTGCCCAAATATTGTGTAGCGGAGAAAACCGTGTATCAGGAAATCAGACCTATACTATGTGGTTTGGATTCTGTGTGGTCTCATAGGTGCCTGTATATTAAGCTCTTCCTTTATAAATGGCCCTTTCTGAACAAAAGTCAAGCTCAGTTAGTAATAAGACAACACGAATCATCCAACTCATCCTAAACTCATATAATCATTCATATTTGCCTTAAAATATGCACAGCACAAATAAGTTTTTTTTAGGTTTGGGAAAACTGTTCAAATGTTTGTTTTTCTGTAAATTGCAGATTTTCTCTAAATTTTATAGTAAAACTTGAGTTTATCTCTTGAATCCAGAATTCCCGTCATGATTTATTTTCTCTTCCTTTATAATTTACTTTAATGATTTATCCTTTATGATTTATTTTCTCTTTCTTTGCCTGGTTTCTCAGTGCAATATTTGTTGAATTGATAATTTAGGCAATCGTTAAATGTTTCATACTTAACCTCTGTTGATTGAGGAAATGTTGACATTTACAATTGTTAGAGGAAAGTGATGTTTGCTGGCGTTGTGTCTCCTTTTATTGATTTTGGGCTCTCATTGTATCTGATTAACAGTAATTATAATCTGTTAGCCACAGTGGTCCAAAATGGCTGTTTCGGCCACAGACACTGTGATGACAGGGATGTTTGAGATGATACTGTCGATGTGATCGTCTTTGTTGTACTCATCACGCTTGTCGGAGACTTAATAAGCAACTGAAGGCTAAATGACCTTAATAGGTCCTCCTGATGCTTTGTAATTGGTAGTTTTTTTCTGAAGAGTTAAAATCGAGGTCTCTAACAAAACAAATGTTTGATTTGTTTTAGTCAGGTCTGTAAGTAAAGATTTGAGTTTTGTAAACAAATTATTTTCACTCAAACAATACCAATGATTGTCAGTTTTGATATAATTAACCTGACGAATATTTACATTAGTTAAACACTAAATATACTGTTTTTGGGTATCACTGAACAAGCTACGACTGCAAATCATGCAATATTAGTTATCCTTGTTGTGGTTGTCCCCATTAAGAGTATTAATAATTTTACATTAAAACTAAATTTACTTTTAAATATTTGTTCCAGAACTTTAATTTAAAATCTTATGCAGTGAGCAAATTTATAATTTAACCAGTTTAGCTCCATTCATATTAAATTGATGCTTAATCTATGGTTAATAAATGTTGCCATTGTACTTATAATGACTATTAACAAAATAATCATCATTGGTTTTGTAAAAAGTTCTGCCTAAATTTTAATTAATACAACAATTTTAATTCTTTGCAATAAGATTCTTTCAATTGGAAGAGTGAAGTATAAGAAGATCTAATTAGAAAGTTATAGTCATATCCTCTGGTTATAGACATAGTTTAGGTTTGTCAGATATTCTATTAGTCTACAGCTTAACAATTTTGTATTAAGTATTCATTCATATACTTTTTTCATTAATGCTACATTATAATTGGCTTACACTGTTATGTAGCATTCCAAATATGTAATAAATAAATAAATATAGTTTCTTGATTTTAGTAATAATAATGCTGTACTTATATTATATTTGACATTACTTTGTTGTCGCTCATAGAATAGTGGAACTGAATTATTAGTTTTATACTTCTGTTTCAGCATCGCACAACACATTCGCCTCAAACCCATTCGGTAAGTCATAGAATAGCTTTCAATTTCTATGTATTGATCTTAAGTTAATTCAACTATAATATAGTACATTAAATATTAAATTCCGTGTTTAAATAATAAAAGTTGATTTTTTAGGAATTGTGTTTCTAGGCAATAATCAGCAGTTTGATTGCTGCAAAATATTGACTCTATTTTTACCTCATCTAACCTATTGCTAATGTCAAATGTATTGTGATGCTGTTAATATATAAAGTAAATTTAATAATTAATGTTTATTTTTTCAAGTCTTTTACTTTTTTAAATCTTTTATAACAAGGCAACTTTTGTAAAATTGTTAGTTCATATTGTTTCTTGCCAAAATAATAGAATTTCAAAATTTTTTCTCCTGATTTGTAACTACACACATTCAATAAGACTAAACATTCTCATCAGTGATGAGTCAGACGTCGTGGCGAGCGGACGACAGTGCCCGGTGCTCCGTTATCAGTTACCAGTATTATCTTGTGCTATGCGATAAGTAATATTGTACTGTGCATTCCTACCGGTCCTGTTTGTGTACAACTCGAGTTCTGTTTCTTTCATTAGTTTCAAAAAGTTGTGGTTGTCGGTTTATAAAATGAGCAGCTGTAAGGTGTGTAATAAATCTGTACCAGCTCGTCATAAAATCCTTTGCAATGACTGTAAGCAGTGCTTCCATCTTAATTGCGTTAATATGACTAAAGAGGAACTTGATTACCTTACGAGTGAAAATCCCAGTTGCACTCAGTCAAGACGTAAGAGAATGCAGGTTTGTAGTGATGCGGAAATGGGGAAAGCCTCTTTAGAACAGATTGTGAATATGTTGGAGGAGGCGAGAGAGGACAGACGGCGAATGGAGAAAGAGATGAACTCATCTTTTGAATATCTACATGGGGTGGTAGATGACCAGAAGAAGATTTTGACCCAACAAACTCAGCAAATTAAATTATTTACATTGGTTATTGAAAACTTAAGGCAAGAAAATTTGGAGCTCAAAAAACAAATTAAATTGTTGGAAGTAAAAGTTTATGAAAATGATCAGTATTCAAGGTCCAATACCATTGAGATTCATGGAATGCCCGAGACTGCTACAGAGGATGTGTACGAAGTGGTTTCGAGCGTCGCTGGGGCTTTGGGAGTGGAAATTACGAGAAATGCCATTGATGTTTGTCACCGTCTGGGGAAGAAAAGTAACTCCACTGGGCCAGCTGGGATTATAGCAAGATTTGTGAGGCGTGAGGACAAGCAACTTATTTTGGAGAAGAGAAGGGTGAAGCGCAACTTTAACACCAACGACTTGGGAATGACTCAGGCTGCAACCCCAATCTATATCAACGAAAGTCTCTGCCCCGGAAGAAGAAGGTTGTACGCGGCGGCTCGTCAAGCTAAAACAGAGAAGTCCTACACTTACCTATGGATTCGCAATGGAAGAATTCTTATGCGAAAGGAACCATCAGCTCCTGTGAGAGTGATTAATTCAATGGATGACTTGGTTGGGTTATAAGTTACAAAGATCAGGTACTTTCATTTGTTTTAATGATAACCTTAAGTTATAATGGAAGTTAATGTAAATAATTCTTTTTCACTTTTTAATGATTTTTGTGTAGATAATAGTGAGTTCGTGGTATTGCACCAAAATATAAATAGTTTACGGGAGAACTTCAACTCTTTTTTAATTTATGTTAATTCATTGAATAAATTACCAGATGTTATAGTGCTATCTGAGATTTGGATACATAATTGTGAACTTAGCGCATTTAAAATAGATGGCTACACTCAATTTGCTAAAACAAATGAGAATTACCGTTCTGGTGGTGTAGTTGTTTACGTGTCTGAATATTACTGTGCTGTGTTGGAGCCGCTTATTATAAATAGCCTACAGCGGATGCGGTCAAGGTTAATATTTCCTTATCTCAATCTCTTTCTATATAGTTCTCGCTATCTATAGACTAAATTCCTTTGCTTTGGTAAATTTTCTTCCTGAATTAAGTACTGTATTATTGAACGCACAGGAGCATAATTTGTTAGTTGTAGGTGATTTAAATATTTGAATCTTAAAAGATTCATCTCAGGTATTTGAATATCGATCCATAATGGCTAGTTTTGGGTTAAATGAGTTAATAAACACTCCAACCAGAATAGTTGGAAATAGTTCAAGCTGTATAGATCACATGTATTTTTGGTAAAAAAAAAAAACGATTTTAGTTATAGGGCGTGTGTTATGGCATCTGGCCGTAGCGATCATGATGTAATTGTTGGTAGTTTAAAGGCAATATATCCGTTTCACTTAGGCCTGATGTCAGTAAAATTGTACAAAGTAAAATTGATTACGTGATTTTTAAGTCCAATCTAAGTACATTTGATTGGAAGTGTATTTATAATGTAGGTGATGTAGATGTAGCTTTTAGGTTATTTGTTGATATTCTGAAGAAATCATTAGAGGAAGCCACTAAAGTTAATACAGCTGTTAAAAAACAACGTCTATTAAAACCTTGGATGACGGATAGTTTGTGTAGCAGGCAGCAGTACAAGAACAAGTTATATAAGATGGTCAAAAAAAGGGGAACTACTAATAATAGATTACAAGAATATTTTAAAACATATAGTGAACGTCTGAAACTGGATATTGATAATAGAAAACGTAGTTACTACTCTACTCTCTTTGAGAAAAATCACAATAACGTAAAAAAACAATGGGAGACAATAAATAGTGTTATAGGAAAAAGATCAAACAAACTAGATATTGGTAGAATATGTTCATCAAAGAATTCTTCTGTTATTTTACAAGACCCAAAGATGATTGCAGAAGAGTTTAATGACTTCTTTGTTAATATCATAAATTCTCTTAGGGACAGATTAGACTCAGCAGATTTAATGGACAAAAATAGGTACAACCTACTTTTTCCAACAACTAGTTCATGTAAGTCGTTCTATTTTTCCCCACATGTTCAGAGGAAATTGATCTAGTCAAAAAAGGGTTAAAACCCAATAAAGCCCCCGGTATTGATAGTATATCGGCCTTTGCTTTAAAAGAAGTAAAGGATATTACACACCAGTCTTAGTTTTTTTAATTAACTTAAGTTTCGAAAGTGGGAAATTTCCATCAGTATTAAAATTGGCGGTAGTTGTTCCTTTGCTCAAAAAGGGGAATTCTCTAGATCTAAATAATTACAGATCTATTTCTTTACTTTCAATTATTTCAAAGGTAGTCGAGAAGATAGTTAAAAAAGAGTTTTAAATTTTCTTAAGCTTAGAAATTATTTTTCATTAAACCAATTTGGCTTTTCTGAAGAAAAATCAACCGATGATGCGTTATTAAAATTTATTTCCGGCATATATAAAGGTTTCAATGAGAAAAGTTCTGTCGGTGGTATATTTGTAGACATAACTAAAGATTTCGATGCAGTTGACCATGATATCTTACTTTCTTATATGTTTAAAGCAGGATTTAGAGGAATAGCTTTTAAATGGTTTAAAAGTTATTTATTTGAAAGAGCGCAATGTGTAAGAATCAAAGATCAGTACAGTGAATTTAAAAACGTAACCTGCGGTGTTCCTCAAGGATCCGTTCTTGGACCCATTCTTTTTTTAATATTTATTAACCCAAGTAGTGGTGACCGTCCGTTTTCGGACGGTCAAAGTTGCCGCGAATATTGCGTATGAAAAGGTTATAGATACATATCTCATCGAAATAATCGATACCATTCGAAAGTCGGTTAAATTACCTATCGAACGATATCAGTTTCGATAGTTTTATTCATATGACAACTTGATGGAGAGAAGAAGAAATCATTGTTTACTATTGTATTGTATTGTATTGTAAAAATGTATTACGAAGGATTACATCTACCAGGATGGATATAACTTTATGGTGAGTTTGGCAACATTATTCTATTTTATATCTATACACAAACCATTTTCTATTGATAAAATTATAACATCAGGTTGAGACACTAATTGATACACAATTATAACATGTTGCCATAGTAACATCAATTTTCAGTACAATGCACTATTTATGGTTCTGTTGTTATAAATGTATAAATACGGGTAATAAACCATATAAACTATACATTTTCTGAAAGATTATGAAATTTAGAACAACTTGTATATCTTGGAATTTTGAAATATGTAATGCACATTACCTTTCCAGGTAGGGTCCCCCCCCCAAACATAAAAATTTGATAACATTTTTTTTTAATTTTATGGTAAGAAAAAAAATTACAAATGTTTATACTCATGTTATTTATTTTATGTAATAATACAGAACTTAACAAGTAAATTGATGTAAAATAATACCAAATCTAATAATTAGAAGTATTTTTAAATATTTTTCAAAAATAACCTTGCACAACATAGAAAAACAGGCTGCCACTAGAGGGTTTTTAATTGCCACTAGTTGGGTTATGCTCTGGTTATTTTAAAGATGTCTTAAGCTGTTTTGCTGATGATACTGCACTTTGTTATAACTCAATTACCACTGATCAATTAAAAAATGACATGCAAGAAGATCTCGACTCATTGAAAATATGGTTTACATTTAAAAAATTAACATTAAGCTTAAAAACCAAATATATTCATTTTTCATTAAGAGAAAGATCTACATACATTGATGGGTTATATTATAGGTGTGTTAGTTGTCTTTTATTAGGCCATTCTGTTTGTAACGAGTGTATGGTTCTTGAGCATGTGGATAATATTAAATATTTGGGCTTAACAATAGATCAACATTGTTCTTGGAAACTACACGTAAAAAATATAAAAAGCTATATGATTACAGTTTTAAGAAATTTTTATTACTTAAAAACCATATGTCCTCTTACTGTGTTAAGAACGTTATATTTTTCTATTGTTCATTCTAAGTTACAGTATGGTATCTGCTGCTGGGGAGGAATTTATTACACTAATATTAAACCGGTTATATTTGCTCAGAAAAAAGTATTGCGGGTTATAGTTGGTGTTAGAAGATCAGAACATTCTTTTCCATTTTTTTCCCATTTAAACATTCTTCCTTTTAGACATTTATATGTTTATAAAGTATTAAGAACTTTTTATATGAGGAGTGGGCACTTAGTGGGTAATTTAAATGTGCATTCTAGTAGATTAAGGTCACAAAACCGAGTGGCTCAATTTAAAGTTAATAATGAAGCCTTTAGGTGTTTTTCACATGCTGTGCGTCAAGATTATACAATAGATTGCCCCCGCTCATGTGACATTATGTTCTACACTTGGATCTTTTTTGAAAAATTTGAAACGTTGGCTTTTTTCCTTTGAAGATATTGAATTTATTTTAAATTAAGTGCAGATATTCTTTTTGTTTTGTAATTTAGAAACTTTTATTGGATAATGCTCCCTAGTGGCAGACTGAGGTTGACCTCTAGGTTAGCACTTATAGTTTAGGTAATAATTTTGTAGATTAAGTATTATGCATTTTATAGTTAATGAAGTTTTGCACCAGCACAATGTCTGTTTCTAGTTTTATGATGGTATCTCAACACAAATTTTCATTTTAATGAGATACCTAGTCCCACTTTTCTTCTTGTTGTTTTACTTTTTGGCTTTTTCTGTATTAGACTTCATATAACGAAAATAGTAGTATATCTAACATTTATTAAGCATTCTATTGTACTTTTATTAGTTATTAAAGTATGCACTACACCTTGTGCATTAAATTGTTGTAAAGGAGATAAGCTGGAAGTTAAAAAAAGATTTATGTAATTTTAATTGTACTTATTTCTTGTTGGAATTGTGGAAATAAATTTCTTTCTTTCTCTCCTTCTTTTTTGATCATTTACTTAATTTGTTAAGTCATGATTTATGCACTTCTAATATTAAAAATTGTAACCTGTTTGTTTGGTAAGATTTTTTAAATCTAAATTTTACAATTGCGTAGACATTCAATTATAAATTCACAATTACTGATGTTTAGTGATTTAATATGAATAAATGAATAAATGAATAAATGAATAAATGAATTTATTCCATCATAATCAGTACAAAGTTATAATAATAAAACAACCCGGAATTGACTGACCACTTTTACGAGTAGTGTGGTCAGTATAGGTAACAAAATAAAACAGGTTTCTTGTCAGAGTCCAGATTATAGTAGCATGTTATCAGCCGGGCTGCTCTCCGTGGCGTCTACACCTAACACTGATAAGGCACATAACAGGACCTGCTATGCAAGACCGTACCTTCACTGCAA
>JAQJVL010003842.1:0-53980 GCA_035578905.1 Stictocephala bisonia
CAAAGAAAAAAATAGCAAGATTGAACCACAAAGATCGCAAGTTTAAAACTTAAAGATGGCAAAATTGAAACTCAAAGATGGCAAGATTGAAACTCAAAGATCGTACGATTGAAACTCAAAGATCGCAAGATTGAAACTCAAAGATCGCAAGATTGAAACTCAAAGATAGGAAGTTTGAAACTCAAAGATCGCATGATTGAATTTCAAAAATCACATGATTGAAACTCAAAGATCGAACGATTGAAACTCAAAGATCGCAAGATTGAAACTCAAAGATCGCAAGATTGAAACTCAAAGATCGCAAGATTGAAAATCAAAGATCGCAAGAATGAGACCCAAAGATCGCAAGATTGAAACTCAAAGATCGAAGGATTGAAACTCAAAGAATGCAGGATTGAAACTCAAAGATCGCAAGATTGAAACTTATAGATGGCAAGATTGAAACTAAAAAATAGCAAGATTGAAACTCAAAGATCTCAAGATTGAAACTAAAAGATCGCAAGATTGAAACTCAAAGATCGCAAGATTGAAACTCAAAGATCGCAAGATTGAAACTCAAAGATCGCAAGATTGAAACTCAAAGATCGCAAGATTGAAACTCAAAGATCGCAAGATTGAAACTCAAAGATCGCAAGATTGAAACTCAAAGATCGCAAGATTGAAACTCAAAGATCGCAAGATTGAAACTCAAAGATCGCAAGATTGAAACTCAAAGATCGCAAGATTGAAACTCAAAGATCGCAAGATTGAAACTCAAAGATCGCAAGATTGAAACTCAAAGATCGCAAGATTGAAACTCAAAGATCGCAAGATTGAAACTCAAAGATCGCAAGATTGAAACTCAAAGATCGCAAGATTGAAACTCAAAGATCGCAAGATTGAAACTCAAAGATCGCAAGATTTAAACTCAAAGATAGCAAGATTGAAACTCAAAGATAGCAAGATTGAAACTCAAAGATCGCAAGATTGAAACTCAAAGATCGCAAGATTGAAACTCAAAGATCACAAGATTGAAATTCAAAGATCGCAAGATTGAAACTCAAAGATCGAACGATTAAAAATCAAAGATCGCAAGATTGAAACTCAAAGATCGCAAGATTGAAACTCAAAGATCGCAAGATTGAAACACAACGATCGCAAAATTGAAACTCAAAGATCGCAAAATTGAAACTCGAAGATCGCAAGATTGAAACTCAAAAATGGCAAGACTGAAACTCAAAGATTGCAAGATTCAAACTCAAAGATAGCAAGATTGAATCTCAAAGATTGCAAGATTGAAACATAAAGATTGCAAGATTGAAATTCAAAGATCGCAAGATTAAAACTCAAAGATCGAACGATTGAAACTCAAGGATCGCAAGATTGAAACTCAAAGATCGCAAGATTGAAACTCAAAGATCACAAGATTGAAACTCAAAGATCGCAAGATTGAAACTCAAAGATCGCAAGATTGAAACTTAAAGATCGCAAGATTAAAACTCAAAGATCGCAAAATTGAAACTCAAAGATCGCAAGATTAAAACTTAAAGATAGCAAGATTGAAACTCAAAGATCGCAAGATTGAAACTCAAAGATCGCAAGATTGAAACCAAAAGATCACAAGATTAAAACTCAAATATCGCAAGATTAAAACTCAAAGATTGCAAGATTGAAATTTAGAGATTGCAAGATTGAAATTCAAAGATCGCAAGATTGAAACTGAAAGATTGCAATATTGATACTTAAAGATAGCAAGATTGAAACTCAAAGATTGCAAGATTGAAACTCAAAGATAGCAAGTTTGAAACTCAATGATCGCATGATTGAAACTCAAAAATCGCAAGATTGAAAATCAAAGATCACACGATTGAAATTCAAAGATCGCAAGATTGAAACTCAATGATCGCAAGATTTAAACTAAAAAAATAGCAAGATTGAAACTCAAAGATCTCAAGATTGAAACTAAAAGATCGCAAGATTGAAAATCAAAGATCGCAAGAATGAAACTCAAAGATCGCAAGATTTAAAGTCAAAGATTGCAAGATTGAAACTCAAAGATAGCAAGTTTGAAACTCAAAGATCGCATGATTGAATTTCAAAAATCACAAGATTGAAACTCAAAGATTACAAGATTGAAATTCAAAGATCGCAAGATTGAAACTCAAAGATCGAACGATTGAAACTCAAAGATCGCAAGATTGAAACTCAAAGATCGCAAGATTGAAACTCAAAGATCGCAAGATTGAAAATCAAAGATCGCAAGAATGAGACCCAAAGATCGCAAGATTGAAACTCAAAGATTGAAGGATTGAAACTCAAAGAATGCAGGATTGAAACTCAAAGATCGCAAGATTGAAACTTATAGATGGCAAGATTGAAACTAAAAAATAGCAAGATTGAAACTCAAAGATCTCAAGATTGAAACTAAAAGATCGCAAGATTGAAAATCAAAGATCGCAAGAATGAGACCCAAAGATCGCAAGATTGAAACTCAAAGATCGAAGGATTGAAACTCAAAGAATGCAGGATTGAAACTCAAAGATCGCAAGATTAAAACTCAACGATCGCAAGATTGAAACCAAAAGATCACAAGATTAAAAGTCAAATATCGCAAGATTAAAACTCAAAGATCGCAAGATTGGAACTTAGAGATTGCAAGATTGAAACTCAAAGATCGCAAGATTGAAACTCAAAGATCGCAAGATTGAAACTCAAAGATAGCAAGATTGAACCACAAAGATCGCAAGTTTAAAACTCAAAGATCGCAAAATTGAAACTCAAAGATGGCAAGATTGAAACTTAATGAACGCAAGACTGAAACTCAAAGACCGCAAGATTTAAAATCAAAGATTGCAAGATTGAAACTCAAAGATCGCAAGATTTAAACTCAAAGATAGCAAGATTGAAACTCAAAGATAGCAAGTTTGAAACTCAAAGATCGCAGGTTTGAAACTCAAAAATCGCAAGATTGAAACTCAAAGATCACAAGATTGAAATTCAAAGATCGCAAGATTGAAACTCAAAGATCGAACGATTAAAAATCAAAGATCGCAAGTTTGAAACTCAAAGATCGCAAGATTGAAACTCAAAGATCGCAAGATTGAAACACAACGATCGCAAGATTAAAACTCAAAGATCGCAAAATTGAAACTCGAAGATCGCAAGATTGAAACTCAAAAATGGCAAGACTGAAACTCAAAGATTGCAAGATTCAAACTCAAAGATAGCAAGATTGAATCTCAAAGATTGCAAGATTGAAACATAAAGATTGCAAGATTGAAATTCAAAGATCGCAAGATTAAAACTCAAAGATCGAACGATTGAAACTCAAGGTTCGCAAGATTGAAACTCAAAGATCGCAAGATTGAAACTCAAAGATCACAAGATTGAAACTCAAAGATCGCAAGATTGAAACTCAAAGATCGCAAGATTGAAACTCAAAGATCGCAAGATTAAAACTCAAAGATCGCAAGATTGAAACTCAAAGATCGCAAGATTAAAACTTAAAGATAGCAAGATTGAAACTCAAAGATCGCAAGATTGAAACTCAAAGATCGCAAGATTGAAACCAAAAGATCACAAGATTAAAACTCAAATATCGCAAGATTAAAACTCAAAGATTGCAAGATTGAAATTTAGAGATTGCAAGATTGAAATTCAAAGATCGCAAGATTGAAACTGAAAGATTGCAAGATTGATACTTAAAGATAGCAAGATTGAAACTCAAAGATCGCAAGATTGAAACTCAAAGATCACAAGATTGAAACTCAAAGATCGCAAGATTGAAACTCAAAGATCGCAAGATTGAAACTTAAAGATCGCAAGATTAAAACTCAAAGATCGCAAAATTGAAACTCAAAGATCGCAAGATTAAAACTTAAAGATAGCAAGATTGAAACTCAAAGATCGCAAGATTGAAACTCAAAGATCGCAAGATTGAAACCAAAAGATCACAAGATTAAAACTCAAATATCGCAAGATTAAAACTCAAAGATTGCAAGATTGAAATTTAGAGATTGCAAGATTGAAATTCAAAGATCGCAAGATTGAAACTGAAAGATTGCAATATTGATACTTAAAGATAGCAAGATTGAAACTCAAAGATTGCAAGATTGAAACTCAAAGATAGCAAGTTTGAAACTCAATGATCGCATGATTGAAACTCAAAAATCGCAAGATTGAAAATCAAAGATCACACGATTGAAATTCAAAGATCGCAAGATTGAAACTCAATGATCGCAAGATTTAAACTAAAAAAATAGCAAGATTGAAACTCAAAGATCTCAAGATTGAAACTAAAAGATCGCAAGATTGAAAATCAAAGATCGCAAGAATGAAACTCAAAGATCGCAAGATTTAAAGTCAAAGATTGCAAGATTGAAACTCAAAGATAGCAAGTTTGAAACTCAAAGATCGCATGATTGAATTTCAAAAATCACAAGATTGAAACTCAAAGATTACAAGATTGAAATTCAAAGATCGCAAGATTGAAACTCAAAGATCGAACGATTGAAACTCAAAGATCGCAAGATTGAAACTCAAAGATCGCAAGATTGAAACTCAAAGATCGCAAGATTGAAAATCAAAGATCGCAAGAATGAGACCCAAAGATCGCAAGATTGAAACTCAAAGATTGAAGGATTGAAACTCAAAGAATGCAGGATTGAAACTCAAAGATCGCAAGATTGAAACTTATAGATGGCAAGATTGAAACTAAAAAATAGCAAGATTGAAACTCAAAGATCTCAAGATTGAAACTAAAAGATCGCAAGATTGAAAATCAAAGATCGCAAGAATGAGACCCAAAGATCGCAAGATTGAAACTCAAAGATCGAAGGATTGAAACTCAAAGAATGCAGGATTGAAACTCAAAGATCGCAAGATTAAAACTCAACGATCGCAAGATTGAAACCAAAAGATCACAAGATTAAAAGTCAAATATCGCAAGATTAAAACTCAAAGATCGCAAGATTGGAACTTAGAGATTGCAAGATTGAAACTCAAAGATCGCAAGATTGAAACTCAAAGATCGCAAGATTGAAACTCAAAGATAGCAAGATTGAACCACAAAGATCGCAAGTTTAAAACTCAAAGATCGCAAAATTGAAACTCAAAGATGGCAAGATTGAAACTTAATGAACGCAAGACTGAAACTCAAAGACCGCAAGATTTAAAATCAAAGATTGCAAGATTGAAACTCAAAGATCGCAAGATTTAAACTCAAAGATAGCAAGATTGAAACTCAAAGATAGCAAGTTTGAAACTCAAAGATCGCAGGTTTGAAACTCAAAAATCGCAAGATTGAAACTCAAAGATCACAAGATTGAAATTCAAAGATCGCAAGATTGAAACTCAAAGATCGAACGATTAAAAATCAAAGATCGCAAGTTTGAAACTCAAAGATCGCAAGATTGAAACTCAAAGATCGCAAGATTGAAACACAACGATCGCAAGATTGAAACTCAAAGATCGCAAAATTGAAACTCGAAGATCGCAAGATTGAAACTCAAAAATGGCAAGACTGAAACTCAAAGATTGCAAGATTCAAACTCAAAGATAGCAAGATTGAATCTCAAAGATTGCAAGATTGAAACATAAAGATTGCAAGATTGAAATTCAAAGATCGCAAGATTAAAACTCAAAGATCGAACGATTGAAACTCAAGGTTCGCAAGATTGAAACTCAAAGATCGCAAGATTGAAACTCAAAGATCACAAGATTGAAACTCAAAGATCGCAAGATTGAAACTCAAAGATCGCAAGATTGAAACTCAAAGATCGCAAGATTAAAACTCAAAGATCGCAAGATTGAAACTCAAAGATCGCAAGATTAAAACTTAAAGATAGCAAGATTGAAACTCAAAGATCGCAAGATTGAAACTCAAAGATCGCAAGATTGAAACCAAAAGATCACAAGATTAAAACTCAAATATCGCAAGATTAAAACTCAAAGATTGCAAGATTGAAATTTAGAGATTGCAAGATTGAAATTCAAAGATCGCAAGATTGAAACTGAAAGATTGCAAGATTGATACTTAAAGATAGCAAGATTGAAACTCAAAGATCGCAAGATTGAAACTCAAAGATAGCAAGTTTGAAACTCAATGATCGCATGATTGAAACTCAAAAATCGCAAGATTGAAAATCAAAGATCACACGATTGAAATTCAAAGATCGCAAGATTGAAACTCAATGATCGCAAGATTTAAACTAAAAAAATAGCAAGATTGAAACTCAAAGATCTCAAGATTGAAACTAAAAGATCGCAAGATTGAAAATCAAAGATCGCAAGAATGAAACTCAAAGATCGCAAGATTTAAAATCAAAGATTGCAAGATTGAAACTCAAAGATAGCAAGTTTGAAACTCAAAGATCGCATGATTGAATTTCAAAAATCACAAGATTGAAACTCAAAGATTACAAGATTGAAATTCAAAGATCGCAAGATTGAAACTCAAAGATCGAACGATTGAAACTCAAAGATCGCAAGATTGAAACTCAAAGATCGCAAGATTGAAACTCAAAGATCGCAAGATTGAAAATCAAAGATCGCAAGAATGAGACCCAAAGATCGCAAGATTGAAACTCAAAGATTGAAGGATTGAAACTCAAAGAATGCAGGATTGAAACTCAAAGATCGCAAGATTGAAACTTATAGATGGCAAGATTGAAACTAAAAAATAGCAAGATTGAAACTCAAAGATCTCAAGATTGAAACTAAAAGATCGCAAGATTGAAAATCAAAGATCGCAAGAATGAGACCCAAAGATCGCAAGATTGAAACTCAAAGATCGAAGGATTGAAACTCAAAGAATGCAGGATTGAAACTTAAAGATCGCAAGATTAAAACTCAACGATCGCAAGATTGAAACCAAAAGATCACAAGATTAAAAGTCAAATATCGCAAGATTAAAACTCAAAGATCGCAAGATTGGAACTTAGAGATTGCAAGATTGAAACTCAAAGATCGCAAGATTGAAACTCAAAGATCGCAAGATTGAAACTCAAAGATAGCAAGATTGAACCACAAAGATCGCAAGTTTAAAACTCAAAGATCGCAAAATTAAAACTCAAAGATGGCAAGATTGAAACTTAATGAACGCAAGACTGAAACTCAAAGACCGCAAGATTTAAAATCAAAGATTGCAAGATTGAATCTCAAAGATCGCAAGATTTAAACTCAAAGATAGCAAGATTGAAACTCAAAGATAGCAAGTTTGAAACTCAAAGATCGCAGGTTTGAAACTCAAAAATCGCAAGATTGAAACTCAAAGATCACAAGATTGAAATTCAAAGATCGCAAGATTGAAACTCAAAGATCGAACGATTAAAAATCAAAGATCGCAAGATTGAAACTCAAAGATCGCAAGATTGAAACTCAAAGATCGCAAGATTGAAACACAACGATCGCAAGATTGAAACTCAAAGATCGCAAAATTAAAACTCGAAGATCGCAAGATTGAAACTCAAAAATGGCAAGACTGAAACTCAAAGATTGCAAGATTCAAACTCAAAGATAGCAAGATTGAATCTCAAAGATTGCAAGATTGAAACATAAAGATTGCAAGATTGAAATTCAAAGATCGCAAGATTAAAACTCAAAGATCGAACGATTGAAACTCAAGGATCGCAAGATTGAAACTCAAAGATCACAAGATTGAAACTCAAAGATCACAAGATTGAAACTCAAAGATCGCAAGATTGAAACTCAAAGATCGCAAGATTGAAACTTAAAGATCACAAGATTGAAACTCAAAGATCGCAAGATTGAAACTCAAAGATCGCAAGATTAAAACTTAAAGATAGCAAGATTAAAACTCAAAGATCGCAAGATTGAAACTCAAAGATCGCAAGATTGAAACCAAAAGATCACAAGATTAAATCTCAAATATCGCAAGATTAAAACTCAAAGATTGCAAGATTGAAATTTAGAGATTGCAAGATTGAAATTCAAAGATCGCAAGATTGAAACTGAAAGATTGCAAGATTGATACTTAAAGATAGCAAGATTGAAACTCAAAGATCGCAAGATTGAAACTCAAAGATAGCAAGTTTGAAACTCAATGATCGCATGATTGAAACTCAAAAATCGCAAGATTGAAAATCAAAGATCACACGATTGAAATTCAAAGATCGCAAGATTGAAACTCAATGATCGCAAGATTTAAACTAAAAAAATAGCAAGATTGAAACTCAAAGATCTCAAGATTGAAACTAAAAGATCGCAAGATTGAAAATCAAAGATCGCAAGAATGAAACTCAAAGATCGCAAGATTTAAAATCAAAGATTGCAAGATTGAAACTCAAAGATAGCAAGTTTGAAACTCAAAGATCGCATGATTGAATTTAAAAAATCACAAGATTGAAACTCAAAGATTACAAGATTGAAATTCAAAGATCGCAAGATTAAAACTCAAAGATCGAACGATTGAAACTCAAAGATCGCAAGATTGAAACTCAAAGATCGCAAGATTGAAACTCAAAGATCGCAGGTTTGAAACTCAAAAATCGCAAGATTGAAACTCAAAGATCACAAGATTGAAATTCAAAGATAGCAAGATTGAAACTCAAAGATCGAATGATTAAAAATCAAAGATCGCAAGATTGAAACTCAAAGATCGCAAGATTGAAACTCAAAGATCGCAAGATTGAAACACAACGATCGCAAGATTGAAACTCATAGATCGCAAAATTGAAACTCGAAGATCGCAAGATTGAAACTCAAAAATGGCAAGACTGAAACTCAAAGATTGCAAGATTCAAACTCAAAGATAGCAAGATTGAATCTCAAAGATTGCAAGATTGAAACATAAAGATTGCAAGATTGAAATTCAAAGATCGCAAGATTAAAACTCAAAGATCGAACGATTGAAACTCAAGGATCGCTAGATTGAAACTCAAAGATCGCAGGATTGAAACTCAAAGATCACAAGATTGAAACTCAAAGATCGCAAGATTGAAACTCAAAGATCGCAAGATTGAAACTCAAAGATCGCAAGATTAAAACTTAAAGATCGCAAGATTGAAACTCAAAGATCGCATGATTAAAACTTAAAGATAGCAAGATTGAAACTCAAAGATCGCAAGATTGAAACTCAAAGATCGCAAGATTGAAACCAAAAGATCACAAGATTAAAACTCAAATATCGCAAGATTAAAACTCAAAGATTGCAAGATTGAAATTTAGAGATTGCAAGATTGAAATTCAAAGATCGCAAGATTGAAACTGAAAGATTGCAAGATTGATACTTAAAGATAGCAAGATTGAAACTCAAAGATCGCAAGATTGAAACTCAAAGATAGCAAGTTTGAAACTCAATGATCGCATGATTGAAACTCAAAAATCGCAAGATTGAAAATCAAAGACAACACGATTGAAATTCAAAGATCGCAAGATTGAAACTCAATGATCGCAAGATTTAAACTAAAAAAATAGCAAGATTGAAACTTAAAGATCTCAAGATTAAAACTAAAAGATTGCAAGATTGAAAATCAAAGATCGCAAGAATGAAACTCAAAGATCGTAAGATTTAAAATCAAAGATTGCAAGATTGAAACTCAAAGATAGCAAGTTTGAAACTCAAAGATCGCATGATTGAATTTCAAAAATCACAAGATTGAAACTCAAAGATTACAAGATTGAAATTCAAAGATCGCAAGATTGAAACTCAAAGATCGAACGATTGAAACTCAAAGATCGCAAGATTGAAACTCAAAGATCGCAAGATTGAAACTCAAAGATCGCAAGATTGAAAATCAAAGATCGCAAGAATGAGACCCAAAGATCGCAAGATTGAAACTCAAAGATCGAAGGATTGAAACTCAAAGAATGCAGGATTGAAACTCAAAGATCGCAAGATTGAAACTTATAGATGGCAAGATTGAAACTAAAAAATAGCAAGATTGAAACTCAAAGATCTCAAGATTGAAACTAAAAGATCGCAAGATTGAAAATCAAAGATCGCAAGAATGAGACCCAAAGATCGCAAGATTAAAACTCAAAGATCGAAGGATTGAAACTCAAAGAATGCAGGATTGAAACTCAAAGATCGCAAGATTAAAACTCAACGATCGCAAGATTGAAACCAAAAGATCACAAGATTAAAAGTCAAATATCGCAAGATTAAAACTCAAAGATCGCAAGATTGGAACTTAGAGATTGCAAGATTGAAACTCAAAGATCGCAAGATTGAAACTCAAAGATCGCAAGATTGAAACTCAAAGATGGCAAGATTGAAACTTAATGAACGCAAGACTGAAACTCAAAGACCGCAAGATTTAAAATCAAAGATTGCAAGATTGAAACTCAAAGATCGCAAGATTTAAACTCAAAGATAGCAAGATTGAAACTCAAAGATAGCAAGTTTGAAACTCAAAGATCGCAGGTTTGAAACTCAAAAATCGCAAGATTGAAACTCAAAGATCACAAGATTGAAATTCAAAGATCGCAAGATTGAAACTCAAAGATCGAACGATTAAAAATCAAAGATCGCAAGATTTAAACTCAAAGATCGCAAGATTGAAACTCAAAGATCGCAAGATTGAAACACAACGATCGCAAGATTGAAACTCAAAGATCGCAAAATTGAAACTCGAAGATCGCAAGATTGAAACTCAAAAATGGCAAGACTGAAACTCAAAGATTGCAAGATTCAAACTCAAAGATAGCAAGATTGAATCCCAAAGATTGCAAGATTGAAACATAAAGATTGCAAGATTGAAATTCAAAGATCGCATGATTAAAACTCAAAGATCGAACGATTGAAACTCAAGGATCGCAAGATTGAAACTCAAAGATCGCAAGATTGAAACTCAAAGATCACAAGATTGAAACTCAAAGATCGCAAGATTGAAACACAAAGATCGCAAGATTGAAACTCAAAGATCGCAAGATTAAAACTCAAGGATCGCAAGATTGAAACTCAAAGATCGCAAGATTAAAACTTAAAGATAGCAAGATTGAAACTCAAAGATCGCAAGATTGAAACTCAAAGATCGCAAGATTGAAACCAAAAGATCACAAGAAAAAAACTCAAATATCGCAAGATTAAAACTCAAAGATTGCAAGATTGAAATTTAGAGATTGCAAGATTGAAATTAAAAGATCGCAAGATTGAAACTGAAAGATTGCAAGATTGATACTTAAAGATAGCAAGATTAAAACTCAAAGATCGCAAGATTGAAACTCAAAGATAGCAAGTTTGAAACTCAATGATCGCATGATTGAAACTCAAAAATCGCAAGATTGAAAATCAAAGATCACACGATTGAAATTCAAAGATCGCAAGATTGAAACTCAATGATCGCAAGATTTAAACTAAAAAAATAGCAAGATTGAAACTCAAAGATCTCAAGATTGAAACTAAAAGATCGCAAGATTGAAAATCAAAGATCGCAAGAATGAGACCTAAAGATCGCAAGATTGAAACTCAAAGATCGAAGGATTGAAACTCAAAGAATGCAGGATTGAAACTCAAAGATCGCAAGATTGAAACTCAAAGATCGCAAGATTGAAACCAAAAGATCACAAAATTAAAACTCAAATATCCCAAGATTAAAACTCAAAGATCGCAAGATTGAAACTTAGATTGCAAGATTGAAACTCAAAGATCGCAAGATTGAAACTCAAAGATCGCAAGAT
Source organism: Stictocephala bisonia (assembly GCA_035578905.1). Lineage (NCBI taxonomy): Eukaryota > Metazoa > Arthropoda > Insecta > Hemiptera > Membracidae > Stictocephala > Stictocephala bisonia. The sequence goes on from JAQJVL010003842.1 coordinate 11,620, forward strand.
TGAAACTCAAAGATAGCAAGATTGAACCACAAAGATCACAAGTTTAAAACTTAAAGATCGCAAAATTGAAACTCAAAGATCGCAAGATTGAAACTCAAAGATCGCAAGACTGAAACTCAAAGATCGCAAGATTTAAAATCAAAGATCGAACGATTGTAACTCAAAGATCGCAAGATTGAAACACAAAGATCGCAAAATTGAAACTCAAAGATAGCAAGATTGAATCTCAAAGATTGCAAGATTGAAACTTAAAGATTGCAAGATTGAAACTCAAAGATCGCAAGATTAAAACTCAAAGATCGAACGATTGAAACTTAAAGATCGAACGATTGAAACTCAAAGATCGCAAGATTGAACCTCAAAGATCGAACGATTGAAACTCAAAGATAGCAAGTTTGATACTCAAAGATCGCATGATTGAAACTCAAAAATCGCAAGATTGAAACTCAAAGATCACAAGATTGAAATTCAAGGATTGCAAGATTGAAAATAAAAGATCGAACGATTGAAACTCAAAGATCGCAAGATTGAAACTCAAAGATTGCAAGATTGAAACTCAAAGATCGCAAGATTGAAACTCAAAGATCGCAAGATTGAAACTCAAAAATAGCAAGATTGAAACTCAAAGATTGCAAGATTCAAACTCAAAGATAGCAAGATTGAAACTCAAAGATCGCAAGATTTAAACTCAAAGATCGCAAGATTGAAGCTCAAAGATCGCAAGATTGAAACTCAAAGATCGCAAAATTGAAACTCATAGATCGCAAGATTGAAACTAAAAAATGGCAAGATTGAAACTCAAACATTGCAGGATTCAAACTCAAAGATAGCAAGATTGAATCTCAAAGATTGCAAGATTGAAACTTAAAGATTGCAAGATTGAAACTCAAAGATCGCAAGATTAAAATTCAAAGATCGAACGATTGAAACTCAAGGATCGCAAGATTGAAACTCAAAGATCACAAGATTGAAACTCAAAGATCGCAAGATTGAATCTCAAAGATCGCAAGATTGAAACTCAAAGATCGGAATATTGAAACTCAAAGATCGCAAGATTGAAACTCAAAGATCGCAAGATTGAAACTCAAAAATCGCAAGATTGAAACTCAAAGATCGCAAGATTGAAACTTAAATATAGCAAGATTGAAACTCAAAGATCGCAAGATAGAAACTCAAAGATCGCAAGATTGAAACTCAAAGATCACAAGATTGAAACTCAAAGATCACAAGATTGAAACTCAAAGATCGCAAGATTGAATCTCAAAGATCGCAAGATTGAAACTCAAAGATCGGAATATTGAAACTCAAAGATAGCAAGTTTGAAACTCAATGATCGCATGATTGAAACTCAAAAATCGCAAGATTGAAAATCAAAGATCACACGATTGAAATTCAAAGATCGCAAGATTGAAACTCAATGATCGCAAGATTTAAACTAAAAAAATAGCAAGATTGAAACTCAAAGATCTCAAGATTGAAACTAAAAGATCGCAAGATTGAAAATCAAAGATCGCAAGAATGAAACTCAAAGATCGCAAGATTTAAAGTCAAAGATTGCAAGATTCAAACTCAAAGATAGCAAGATTGAATCTCAAAGATTGCAAGATTGAAACATAAAGATTGCAAGATTGAAATTCAAAGATCGCAAGATTAAAACTCAAAGATCGAACGATTGAAACTCAAGGTTCGCAAGATTGAAACTCAAAGATCGCAAGATTGAAACTCAAAGATCACAAGATTGAAACTCAAAGATCGCAAGATTGAAACTCAAAGATCGCAAGATTGAAACTCAAAGATCGCAAGATTAAAACTCAAAGATCGCAAGATTGAAACTCAAAGATCGCAAGATTAAAACTTAAAGATAGCAAGATTGAAACTCAAAGATCGCAAGATTGAAACTCAAAGATCGCAAGATTGAAACCAAAAGATCACAAGATTAAAACTCAAATATCGCAAGATTAAAACTCAAAGATTGCAAGATTGAAATTTAGAGATTGCAAGATTGAAATTCAAAGATCGCAAGATTGAAACTGAAAGATTGCAAGATTGATACTTAAAGATAGCAAGATTGAAACTCAAAGATCGCAAGATTGAAACTCAAAGATAGCAAGTTTGAAACTCAATGATCGCATGATTGAAACTCAAAAATCGCAAGATTGAAAATCAAAGATCACACGATTGAAATTCAAAGATCGCAAGATTGAAACTCAATGATCGCAAGATTTAAACTAAAAAAATAGCAAGATTGAAACTCAAAGATCTCAAGATTGAAACTAAAAGATCGCAAGATTGAAAATCAAAGATCGCAAGAATGAAACTCAAAGATCGCAAGATTTAAAATCAAAGATTGCAAGATTGAAACTCAAAGATAGCAAGTTTGAAACTCAAAGATCGCATGATTGAATTTCAAAAATCACAAGATTGAAACTCAAAGATTACAAGATTGAAATTCAAAGATCGCAAGATTGAAACTCAAAGATCGAACGATTGAAACTCAAAGATCGCAAGATTGAAACTCAAAGATCGCAAGATTGAAACTCAAAGATCGCAAGATTGAAAATCAAAGATCGCAAGAATGAGACCCAAAGATCGCAAGATTGAAACTCAAAGATTGAAGGATTGAAACTCAAAGAATGCAGGATTGAAACTCAAAGATCGCAAGATTGAAACTTATAGATGGCAAGATTGAAACTAAAAAATAGCAAGATTGAAACTCAAAGATCTCAAGATTGAAACTAAAAGATCGCAAGATTGAAAATCAAAGATCGCAAGAATGAGACCCAAAGATCGCAAGATTGAAACTCAAAGATCGAAGGATTGAAACTCAAAGAATGCAGGATTGAAACTTAAAGATCGCAAGATTAAAACTCAACGATCGCAAGATTGAAACCAAAAGATCACAAGATTAAAAGTCAAATATCGCAAGATTAAAACTCAAAGATCGCAAGATTGGAACTTAGAGATTGCAAGATTGAAACTCAAAGATCGCAAGATTGAAACTCAAAGATCGCAAGATTGAAACTCAAAGATAGCAAGATTGAACCACAAAGATCGCAAGTTTAAAACTCAAAGATCGCAAAATTAAAACTCAAAGATGGCAAGATTGAAACTTAATGAACGCAAGACTGAAACTCAAAGACCGCAAGATTTAAAATCAAAGATTGCAAGATTGAATCTCAAAGATCGCAAGATTTAAACTCAAAGATAGCAAGATTGAAACTCAAAGATAGCAAGTTTGAAACTCAAAGATCGCAGGTTTGAAACTCAAAAATCGCAAGATTGAAACTCAAAGATCACAAGATTGAAATTCAAAGATCGCAAGATTGAAACTCAAAGATCGAACGATTAAAAATCAAAGATCGCAAGATTGAAACTCAAAGATCGCAAGATTGAAACTCAAAGATCGCAAGATTGAAACACAACGATCGCAAGATTGAAACTCAAAGATCGCAAAATTAAAACTCGAAGATCGCAAGATTGAAACTCAAAAATGGCAAGACTGAAACTCAAAGATTGCAAGATTCAAACTCAAAGATAGCAAGATTGAATCTCAAAGATTGCAAGATTGAAACATAAAGATTGCAAGATTGAAATTCAAAGATCGCAAGATTAAAACTCAAAGATCGAACGATTGAAACTCAAGGATCGCAAGATTGAAACTCAAAGATCACAAGATTGAAACTCAAAGATCACAAGATTGAAACTCAAAGATCGCAAGATTGAAACTCAAAGATCGCAAGATTGAAACTCAAAGATCGCAAGATTAAAACTCAAAGATCGCAAGATTGAAACTCAAAGATCGCAAGATTAAAACTTAAAGATAGCAAGATTAAAACTCAAAGATCGCAAGATTGAAACTCAAAGATCGCAAGATTGAAACCAAAAGATCACAAGATTAAATCTCAAATATCGCAAGATTAAAACTCAAAGATTGCAAGATTGAAATTTAGAGATTGCAAGATTGAAATTCAAAGATCGCAAGATTGAAACTGAAAGATTGCAAGATTGATACTTAAAGATAGCAAGATTGAAACTCAAAGATCGCAAGATTGAAACTCAAAGATAGCAAGTTTGAAACTCAATGATCGCATGATTGAAACTCAAAAATCGCAAGATTGAAAATCAAAGATCACACGTTTGAAATTCAAAGATCGCAAGATTGAAACTCAATGATCGCAAGATTTAAACTAAAAAAATAGCAAGATTGAAACTCAAAGATCTCAAGATTGAAACTAAAAGATCGCAAGATTGAAAATCAAAGATCGCAAGAATGAAACTCAAAGATCGCAAGATTTAAAATCAAAGATTGCAAGATTGAAACTCAAAGATAGCAAGTTTGAAACTCAAAGATCGCATGATTGAATTTAAAAAATCACAAGATTGAAACTCAAAGATTACAAGATTGAAATTCAAAGATCGCAAGATTAAAACTCAAAGATCGAACGATTGAAACTCAAAGATCGCAAGATTGAAACTCAAAGATCGCAAGATTGAAACTCAAAGATCGCAGGTTTGAAACTCAAAAATCGCAAGATTGAAACTCAAAGATCACAAGATTGAAATTCAAAGATAGCAAGATTGAAACTCAAAGATCGAATGATTAAAAATCAAAGATCGCAAGATTGAAACTCAAAGATCGCAAGATTGAAACTCAAAGATCGCAAGATTGAAACACAACGATCGCAAGATTGAAACTCATAGATCGCAAAATTGAAACTCGAAGATCGCAAGATTGAAACTCAAAAATGGCAAGACTGAAACTCAAAGATTGCAAGATTCAAACTCAAAGATAGCAAGATTGAATCTCAAAGATTGCAAGATTGAAACATAAAGATTGCAAGATTGAAATTCAAAGATCGCAAGATTAAAACTCAAAGATCGAACGATTGAAACTCAAGGATCGCAAGATTGAAACTCAAAGATCGCAAGATTGAAACTCAAAGATCACAAGATTGAAACTCAAAGATCGCAAGATTGAAACTCAAAGATCGCAAGATTGAAACTCAAAGATCGCAAGATTAAAACTTAAAGATCGCAAGATTGAAACTCAAAGATCGCATGATTAAAACTTAAAGATAGCAAGATTGAAACTCAAAGATCGCAAGATTGAAACTCAAAGATCGCAAGATTGAAACCAAAAGATCACAAGATTAAAACTCAAATATCGCAAGATTAAAACTCAAAGATTGCAAGATTGAAATTTAGAGATTGCAAGATTGAAATTCAAAGATCGCAAGATTGAAACTGAAAGATTGCAAGATTGATACTTAAAGATAGCAAGATTGAAACTCAAAGATCGCAAGATTGAAACTCAAAGATAGCAAGTTTGAAACTCAATGATCGCATGATTGAAACTCAAAAATCGCAAGATTGAAAATCAAAGACAACACGATTGAAATTCAAAGATCGCAAGATTGAAACTCAATGATCGCAAGATTTAAACTAAAAAAATAGCAAGATTGAAACTTAAAGATCTCAAGATTAAAACTAAAAGATTGCAAGATTGAAAATCAAAGATCGCAAGAATGAAACTCAAAGATCGTAAGATTTAAAATCAAAGATTGCAAGATTGAAACTCAAAGATAGCAAGTTTGAAACTCAAAGATCGCATGATTGAATTTCAAAAATCACAAGATTGAAACTCAAAGATTACAAGATTGAAATTCAAAGATCGCAAGATTGAAACTCAAAGATCGAACGATTGAAACTCAAAGATCGCAAGATTGAAACTCAAAGATCGCAAGATTGAAACTCAAAGATCGCAAGATTGAAAATCAAAGATCGCAAGAATGAGACCCAAAGATCGCAAGATTGAAACTCAAAGATCGAAGGATTGAAACTCAAAGAATGCAGGATTGAAACTCAAAGATCGCAAGATTGAAACTTATAGATGGCAAGATTGAAACTAAAAAATAGCAAGATTGAAACTCAAAGATCTCAAGATTGAAACTAAAAGATCGCAAGATTGAAAATCAAAGATCGCAAGAATGAGACCCAAAGATCGCAAGATTAAAACTCAAAGATCGAAGGATTGAAACTCAAAGAATGCAGGATTGAAACTCAAAGATCGCAAGATTAAAACTCAACGATCGCAAGATTGAAACCAAAAGATCACAAGATTAAAAGTCAAATATCGCAAGATTAAAACTCAAAGATCGCAAGATTGGAACTTAGAGATTGCAAGATTGAAACTCAAAGATCGCAAGATTGAAACTCAAAGATCGCAAGATTGAAACTCAAAGATGGCAAGATTGAAACTTAATGAACGCAAGACTGAAACTCAAAGACCGCAAGATTTAAAATCAAAGATTGCAAGATTGAAACTCAAAGATCGCAAGATTTAAACTCAAAGATAGCAAGATTGAAACTCAAAGATAGCAAGTTTGAAACTCAAAGATCGCAGGTTTGAAACTCAAAAATCGCAAGATTGAAACTCAAAGATCACAAGATTGAAATTCAAAGATCGCAAGATTGAAACTCAAAGATCGAACGATTAAAAATCAAAGATCGCAAGATTTAAACTCAAAGATCGCAAGATTGAAACTCAAAGATCGCAAGATTGAAACACAACGATCGCAAGATTGAAACTCAAAGATCGCAAAATTGAAACTCGAAGATCGCAAGATTGAAACTCAAAAATGGCAAGACTGAAACTCAAAGATTGCAAGATTCAAACTCAAAGATAGCAAGATTGAATCCCAAAGATTGCAAGATTGAAACATAAAGATTGCAAGATTGAAATTCAAAGATCGCATGATTAAAACTCAAAGATCGAACGATTGAAACTCAAGGATCGCAAGATTGAAACTCAAAGATCGCAAGATTGAAACTCAAAGATCACAAGATTGAAACTCAAAGATCGCAAGATTGAAACACAAAGATCGCAAGATTGAAACTCAAAGATCGCAAGATTAAAACTCAAGGATCGCAAGATTGAAACTCAAAGATCGCAAGATTAAAACTTAAAGATAGCAAGATTGAAACTCAAAGATCGCAAGATTGAAACTCAAAGATCGCAAGATTGAAACCAAAAGATCACAAGAAAAAAACTCAAATATCGCAAGATTAAAACTCAAAGATTGCAAGATTGAAATTTAGAGATTGCAAGATTGAAATTAAAAGATCGCAAGATTGAAACTGAAAGATTGCAAGATTGATACTTAAAGATAGCAAGATTAAAACTCAAAGATCGCAAGATTGAAACTCAAAGATAGCAAGTTTGAAACTCAATGATCGCATGATTGAAACTCAAAAATCGCAAGATTGAAAATCAAAGATCACACGATTGAAATTCAAAGATCGCAAGATTGAAACTCAATGATCGCAAGATTTAAACTAAAAAAATAGCAAGATTGAAACTCAAAGATCTCAAGATTGAAACTAAAAGATCGCAAGATTGAAAATCAAAGATCGCAAGAATGAGACCTAAAGATCGCAAGATTGAAACTCAAAGATCGAAGGATTGAAACTCAAAGAATGCAGGATTGAAACTCAAAGATCGCAAGATTGAAACTCAAAGATCGCAAGATTGAAACCAAAAGATCACAAAATTAAAACTCAAATATCCCAAGATTAAAACTCAAAGATCGCAAGATTGAAACTTAGATTGCAAGATTGAAACTCAAAGATCGCAAGATTGAAACTCAAAGATCGCAAGATTGAAACTCAAAGATAGCAAGATTGAACCACAAAGATCACAAGTTTAAAACTTAAAGATCGCAAAATTGAAACTCAAAGATCGCAAGATTGAAACTCAAAGATCGCAAGACTGAAACTCAAAGATCGCAAGATTTAAAATCAAAGATCGAACGATTGTAACTCAAAGATCGCAAGATTGAAACACAAAGATCGCAAAATTGAAACTCAAAGATAGCAAGATTGAATCTCAAAGATTGCAAGATTGAAACTTAAAGATTGCAAGATTGAAACTCAAAGATCGCAAGATTAAAACTCAAAGATCGAACGATTGAAACTTAAAGATCGAACGATTGAAACTCAAAGATCGCAAGATTGAACCTCAAAGATCGAACGATTGAAACTCAAAGATAGCAAGTTTGATACTCAAAGATCGCATGATTGAAACTCAAAAATCGCAAGATTGAAACTCAAAGATCACAAGATTGAAATTCAAGGATTGCAAGATTGAAAATAAAAGATCGAACGATTGAAACTCAAAGATCGCAAGATTGAAACTCAAAGATTGCAAGATTGAAACTCAAAGATCGCAAGATTGAAACTCAAAGATCGCAAGATTGAAACTCAAAAATAGCAAGATTGAAACTCAAAGATTGCAAGATTCAAACTCAAAGATAGCAAGATTGAAACTCAAAGATCGCAAGATTTAAACTCAAAGATCGCAAGATTGAAGCTCAAAGATCGCAAGATTGAAACTCAAAGATCGCAAAATTGAAACTCATAGATCGCAAGATTGAAACTAAAAAATGGCAAGATTGAAACTCAAACATTGCAGGATTCAAACTCAAAGATAGCAAGATTGAATCTCAAAGATTGCAAGATTGAAACTTAAAGATTGCAAGATTGAAACTCAAAGATCGCAAGATTAAAATTCAAAGATCGAACGATTGAAACTCAAGGATCGCAAGATTGAAACTCAAAGATCACAAGATTGAAACTCAAAGATCGCAAGATTGAATCTCAAAGATCGCAAGATTGAAACTCAAAGATCGGAATATTGAAACTCAAAGATCGCAAGATTGAAACTCAAAGATCGCAAGATTGAAACTCAAAAATCGCAAGATTGAAACTCAAAGATCGCAAGATTGAAACTTAAATATAGCAAGATTGAAACTCAAAGATCGCAAGATAGAAACTCAAAGATCGCAAGATTGAAACTCAAAGATCACAAGATTGAAACTCAAAGATCACAAGATTGAAACTCAAAGATCGCAAGATTAAAACTCAAAGATCGCAAGATTGAAATTTGAAGATCTTAAGATTGAAATTCAAAGATCGCAAGATTGAAACTCAAAGATCGCATGATTGAAACTCATAGATGGCAAGATTGAAATTCAAAGATCGCAAAATTGAAACTCAAAGATCGCAAGAATAAAACTCAAAGATGGCAAGATTTAAACTCAATTCGCAAGATTAAAACTCAAAGATGGCAAGATTAAAACTCAAAGATCGCAAGATTGAAACTCAAAGATCGCAAGAATTAAACTCAAAGATTGCAAGATTAAAACTCAAAGATCGCAAGATTGAAACTCAAAGATCGCAAGAATAAAACCCAAAGATCGCAAGAATGAAACTAAAAGATCACAAGATTGAAACTCAAAGAATGCAGGATTGAAACTCAAAGATCGCAAGATTGAAACTCAAAGATCGCAAGATTGAAACCAAAAGATCACAAGATTAAAACTCAAATATCGCAAGATTAAAACTCAAAAATCGCAAGATTGAAATTTAGAGATTGCAAGATTGAAACCTCAAAGATCGCAAGATTGAAACTCAAAGATCGCAAGATTAAAACTCAAAGATAGCAAGTTTGAAACTCAAAGATCGCATGATTGAAACTCAAAAATCGCAAGATTGAAACTCAAAGATCACAAGATTGAAACTCAAAGATCGCAAGAATGAAACCCAAAGATCGCAAGAATGAAACTAAAAGATCGCAAGATTGAAACTCAAAGAATGCAGGATTAAAACTCAAAGATCGCAAGATTGAAACTAAAAGATCGCACGATTGAAACCAAAAGATCACAATATTAAAACTGAAATATCGCAAGATTAAAACTCAAAGATCGCAAGATTAAAATTTAGAGATTGCAAGATTAAAACTCAAAGATCGCAAGATTGAAACTCAAAGATCGCAAGATTAAAACTCAAAGATAGCAAGATTGAACCACAAAGATCGCAAGTTTAAAACTCAAAGATCGCAAAATTTAAACTCAAAGATGGCAAGATTGAAACTCAAAGATCATAAGACTGGAACTAAAAGAATGCAGGATTGAAACTCAAAGATCGCAAAATTGAAACTCAAAGATCGCAAGATTTAAACTCAAAGATAGCAAGATTGAAACTCCAAGATAGCAAGATTGAAACTCAAAGATCACAAGATTGAAACTTAAAGATCGCAAGATTAAAACTCAAAGATCGCAAGATTGAAACTCAAAGATCGCAAGATTGAAACTCAAAGATTGCAAGATTGAAACTCAAAGATCGCAAGATTGAAACTTAAAGATAGCAAGATTGAAACTCAAAGATCGCAAGATTGAAACTCAAAGATCGCAAGATTGAAACCAAAAGATCACAAGATTAAAACTCAAATATCGCAAGATTAAAACTCAAAGATCGCAAGATTGAAATTTAGAGATTGCAAGATTGAAACTTAAAGATCGCAAGATTGAAACTCAAAGATCGCAAGATTGAAACTCAAAGATAGCAAGATTGAACCACGAAGATCGCAAGTTTAAAACTCAAAGATCGCAAAATTGAAACTCAAAGATGGCAAGATTGAAACATAAAGATCGCAAGACTGAAACTCAAAGATCGTAAGATTTAAAATCAAAGATTGCAAGATTTAAACTCAAAGATCGCAAGATTTAAACTCAAAGATAGCAAGATTGAAACTCAAAAATAGCAAGTTTGAAACTCAAAGATCGCATGATTGAAACTCAAAAATCGCAAGATTGAAACTCAAAGATCACAAGATTGAAATTCAAAGATCGCAAGATTGAAACTCAAAGATCGCAAGATTGAAACTCAAATATCGCAAGATTGAAACTCAAAGATCGCAAGATTGAAACTCAAAGATTGCAAGATTGAAAATCAAAGATCGCAAAATTGAAACTCAAAGATCGCAAGATTGAAACTCAAAAATAGCAAGATTGAAACTCAAAGATTGCAAGATTCAAACTCAAAGATAGCAAGATTGAATCTCAAAGATTGCAAGATTGAAACTTAAAGATTGCAAGATTGAAACTCAAAGATCGCAAGATTATAACTCAAAGATCGAACGATTGAAACTCAAGGATCGCAAGATTGAAACTCAAAGATCACAAGATTGAAATTCAAGGATTGCAAGATTGAAAATAAAAGATCGAACGATTGAAACTCAAAGATCGCAAGATTGAAACTCAAAGATTGCAAGATTGAAACTCAAAGATCGCAAGATTGAAACTCAAAGATCGCAAGATTGAAACTCAAAGATCGCAAAATTGAAACTCAAAGATCGCAAGATTGAAACTCAAAAATAGCAAGATTGAAACTCAAAGATTGCAAGATTCAAACTCAAAGATAGCAAGATTGAAACTCAAAGATCGCAAGATTGAAACTCAAAGATCGCAAATTGAAACTCAAAGATCGCAAGATTGAAATTTAAAGATCGCAAAATTGAAACTCAAAGATCGCAAGATTGAAACTCAAAAATGGCAAGATTGAAACTCAAACATTGCAGGATTCAAACTCAAAGATAGCAAGATTGAATCTCAAAGATCGCAAGATTAAAATTCAAAGATCGAACGATTGAAACTCAAGGATCGCAAGATTGAAACTCAAAGATCACAAGATTGAAACTCAAAGATCGCAAGATTGAAACTCAAAGATCGCAAGATTGAAACTCAATGATCGCAAGATTGAAACTCAAAGATCGCAAGATTGAAACTCAAAGATCGCAAGATTGAAACTCAAAAATCGCAAGATTGAAACTCAAAGATCGCAAGATTGAAACTTAAATATAGCAAGATTGAAACTCAAAGATCGCAAGATTGAAACTCAAAGATCACAAGATTGAAACTCAAAGATCGCAAGATTGAAACTCAAAGATCGCAAGATTGAAACTCGAAGATCGCAAGATTGAAATTCAAAGATAGCAAGTTTGAAACTAAAAGATCGCAAGATTGAAACTCAAAGATCGCATGATTGAAACTCATAGATGGCAAGATTGAAATTCAAAGATCGCAAAATTGAAACTCAAAGATCGCAAGAATAAAATTCAAAGATGGCAAGATTTAAACTCAATTCGCAAGATTAAAACTCAAAGATGGCAAGATTAAAACTCAAAGATCGCAAGATTGAAACTCAAAGATCGCAAGAATTAAACTCAAAGATCGCAAGATTCAAACTCAAAGATCGCAAGATTGAAACTCAAAGATCGCAAGAATAAAACCCAAAGATCGCAAGAATGAAACTAAAAGATCACAAGATTGAAACTCAAAGAATGCAGGATTGAAACTCAAAGATCGCAAGATTGAAACTCAAAGATCGCAAGATTGAAACCAAAAGATCACAAGATTAAAACTCAAATATCGCAAGATTAAAACTCAAAGATCGCAAGATTAAAATTTAGAGATTGCAAGATTGAAACTCAAAGATCGCAAGATTGAAACTCAAAGATCGCAAGATTAAAACTCAAAGATAGCAAGATTGAACCACAAAGATCGCAAGTTTAAAACTCAAAGATCGCAAAATTGAAAATCAAAGATGGCAAGATTGAAACTCAAAGATCGCAAGACTGAAACTGAAAGATCGCAAGATTTAAAATCAAAGATTGCAAGATTGAAACTCAAAGATAGCAAGTTTGAAACTCAAAGATCGCATGATTGAAACTCAAAAATCGCAAGATTGAAACTCAAAGATCACAAGATTGAAACTCAAAGATCGCAAGAATGAAACCCAAAGATCGCAAAAATGAAACTAAAAGATCGCAAGATTGAAACTCAAAGAATGCAGGATTGAAACTCAAAGATCGCATGATTGAAACTAAAAGATCGCACGATTGAAACCAAAAGATCACAATATTAAAACTGAAATATCGCAAGATTAAAACTCAAAGATCGCAAGATTGAAATTTAGAGATTGCAAGATTAAAACTCAAAGATCGCAAGATTGAAACTCAAAGATCGCAAGATTAAAACTCAAAGATAGCAAGATTGAACCACAAAGATCGCAAGTTTAAAACTCAAAGATTGCAAAATTGAAACTCAAAGATGGCAAGATTGAAACTCAAAGATCATAAGACTGGAACTAAAAGAATGCAGGATTGAAACTCAAAGATCGCAAAATTGAAACTCAAAGATCGCAAGATTTAAACTCAAAGATAGCAAGATTGAAACTCAAAGATAGCAAGATTTAAACTCAAAGATAGCAAGATTGAAACTCAAAGATAGCAAGATTGAAACTCAAAGATCACAAGATTGAAACTCAAAGATCGCAAGATTGAAACCAAAAGATCACAAGATTAAAACTCAAATATCGCAAGATTAAAACTCAAAGATCGCAAGATTGAAATTTAGAGATTGCAAGATTGAAACTTAAAGATCGCAAGATTGAAACTCAAAGATCGCAAGATTGAAACTCAAAGATAGCAAGATTGAACCACAAAGATCGCAAGTTTAAAACTCAAAGATCGCAAAATTGAAACTCAAAGATGGCAAGATTGAAACTTAAAGATCGCAAGACTGAAACTCAAAGATCGTAAGATTTAAAATCAAAGATTGCAAGATTGAAACTCAAAGATCGCAAGATTTAAACTCAAAGATAGCAAGATTGAAACTCAAAGATAGCAAGTTTGAAACTCAAAGATCGCATGATTGAAACTCAAAAATCGCAAGATTAAAACTCAAAGATCACAAGATTGAAATTCAAAGATCGCAAGATTGAAACTCAAAGACTACACGATTGAAACTCAAAGATCGCAAGATTGAAACTCAAATATCGCAAGATTGAAACTCAAAGATCGCAAGATTGAAACTCAAAGATCGCAAGATTGAAACTCAAAGATCGCAAAATTGAAACTCAAAGATCGCAAGATTAAAACTCAAAAATAGCAAGATTGAAACTCAAAGATTGCAAGATTCAAACTCAAAGATAGCAAGATTGAATCTCAAAGATTGCAAGATTGAAACTTAAAGATTGCAAGATTGAAACTCAAAGATCGCAAGATTATAACTCAAAGATCGAACGATTGAAACTCAAGGATCGCAAGATTGAAACTCAAAGATCGCAAGATTGAAACTCAAAGATCGCAAGATTGAAACTCAAAGATCGCAAGATTGAAACTCAAAGATCGCAAGATTGAAACTCAAAGATCGCAAGATTAAAACTCAAAGATCGCAAGATTAAAACTCAAAAATCGCAAGATTGAAACTCAAAGATCGCAAGATTGAAACTTAAAGATAGCAAGATTGAAACTCAAAGATCGCAAGATTGAAACTCAAAGATCGCAAGATTGAAACTCAAAGATCACAAGATTGAAACTCAAAGATCACAAGATTGAAACTCAAAGATCGCAAGATTGAAACTCAAAGATCGCAAGATTGAAACTCGAAGATCGCAAGATTGAAATTCAAAGATAGCAAGTTTGAAACTAAAAGATCGCAAGATTGAAACTCAAAGATCGCATGATTGAAACTCATAGATGGCAAGATTGAAACTCAAAGATCGCAAGATTGAAACTCAAAGATCGCAAGAATTAAACTCAAAGATCGCAAGATTGAAACTCAAAGATCGCATGATCGAAACTCAAAGATAGCAAGATTCAAACTCAAAGATCGCAAGATTGAAACTCAAAGATCGCAAGAATGAAACCCAAAGATCGCAAGAATGAAACTAAAAGATCGCAAGATTGAAACTCAAAGAATGCAGGATTGAAACTCAAAGATCGCAAGATTGAAACTCAAAGATCGCAAGATTGAAACCAAAAGATCACAAGATTAAAACTCAAATATCGCAAGAATAAAACTCAAAGATCGCAAGATTGAAATTTAGAGATTGCAAGATTGAAACTCAAAGATCGCAAGATTGAAACTCAAAGATCGCAAGATTAAAACTCAAAGATAGCAAGATTGAACCACAAAGATCGCAAGTTTAAAACTCAAAGATCGCAAAATTGAAAATCAAAGATGGCAAGATTGAAACTCAAAGATCGCAAGATTGAAACTCAAAGATCGCAAGATTGAAACCAAAAGATCACAAGATTAAAAGTCAAATATCGCAAGATTAAAACTCAAAGATCGCAAGATTGAGATTTTGAGATTGCAAGATTGAAACTCAAAGATCGCAAGTTTGAAACTCAAAGATCGCATGATTGAAACTCAAAAATCGCAAGATTAAAACTCAAAGATCAAAAGATTGAAATTCAAAGATCGCAAGATTGAAACTCAAAGATCGAACGATTGAAACTCAAAGATCGCAAGATTGAAACTCAAAGATCGCAAGATTGAAACTCAAAGATCGCAAGATTGAAACTTAAAGATAGCAAGATTGAACCACAAAGATCGCAAGTTTAAAACTCAAAGATCGCAAAATTGAAACTCAAAGATGGCAAGATTGAAACTCAAAGATCGCAAGACTGAAACTCAAAGGTCGCAAGATTGAAACCAAAAGATCACAAAATTAAAACTCAAATATCGCAAGATTAAAACTCAAGGATCGCAAGATTGAAATTTAGAGATTGCAAGATTGAAACTCAAAGATCGCAAGATTGAAACTCAAAGATCACAAGATTAAAACTCAAAGATAGCAAGATTGAACCACAATGATCGCAAGTTTAAAACTCAAAGATCGCAAAATTGAAACTCAAAGATGGCAAGATTGAAACTCAAAGATCCTAAGACTGAAACTCAAAGAATGCAGGATTGAAACTCAAAGATCGCAAGATTAAAACTCAAAGATCGCAAGATTTAAACTCAAATATAGCAAGATTGAAACTCAAAGATCGCAAGATTGAAACTCAAAGATCGCAAGATTGAAACTCAAAGATCGCAAGATTAAAACTCAAAGATCGCAAGATTGAAACTAAAAGATCGCAAGATTGAAACTCAAAGATCGCAAGATTGAAACTTAAAGATAGCAAGATTGAAACTCAAAGATCGCAAGATTGAAACTCAAAGATAGCAAGATTGAACCACAAAGATCGCAAGTTTAAAACTCAAAGATCACAAAATTGAAACTCAAATATAGCAAGATTGAAACTCAAAGATCGCAAGACTGAAACTCAAAGATCACAAGATTGAAATTCAAAGATCGCAAGATTGAAACTCAAAGATCGCAAAATTGAAACTCAAAGATCGCAAGTTTGAAACTCAAAAATGGCAAGATTGAAACTCAAACATTGCAGGATTCAAACTCAAAGATAGCAAGATTAAATCTCAAAGATTGCAAGATTGAAACTTAAAGATTGCAAGATTGAAACTCAAAGATCGCAAGATTAAAATTCAAAGATCGAACGATTGAAACTCAAAGATCGCAAGATTGAAACTCAAAGATCGCAAGATTGAAACTCAAAGATCGCAAGATTGAAACTCAAAGATCGCAAGATTGAAACTCAAAGATCGCAAGATTGAAACTCAAAGATCGCAAGATTGAAACTCAAAGATCGCAAGATTGAAACTCAAAGATCGCAAGATTGAAATTCAAAGATAGTAAGTTTGAAACTAAAAGATCGCAAGATTGAAACTCAAAGATCGCAAGATTGAAACTCAAAGATCACAAGATTGAAACGTAAAGATCACAAGATTGAAACTCAAAGATCGCAAGATTGAAACTCAAAGATCGCAAGATTGAAACTCGAAGATCGCAAGATTGAAATTCAAAGATAGCAAGTTTGAAACTAAAAGATCGCAAGATTGAAACTCAAAGATCGCATGATTGAAACTCATAGATGGCAAGATTGAAATTCAAAGATCGCAAAATTGAAACTCAAAGATCGCAAGAATAAAACTCAAAGATGGCAAGATTTAAACTCAATTCGCAAGATTAAAACTCAAAGATAGCAAGATTAAAACTCAAAGATCGCAAGATTGAAACTCAAAGATCGCAAGAATTAAACTCAAAGATCGCAAGATTCAAAATCAAAGATCGCAAGATTGAAACTCAAAGATCGCAAGAATAAAACCCAAAGATCACAAGAATGAAACTAAAAGATCACAAGATTGAAACTCAAAGAATGCAGGATTGAAACTCAAAGATCGCAAGATTGAAACTCAAAGCTCGCAAGATTGAAACCAAAAGATCAAAAGATTAAAACTCAAATATCGCAAGATTAAAACTCAAAGATCGCAAGATTGAAATTTAGAGATTGCAAGATTGAAACTCAAAGATCGCAAGATTGAAACTCAAAGATCGCAAGATTAAAACTCAAAGATAGCAAGATTGAACCACAAAGATCGCAAGTTTAAAACTCAAAGATCGCAAAATTGAAAATCAAAGATGGCAAGATTGAAACTCAAAGATCGCAAGACTGAAACTCAAAGATCGCAAGATTTAAAATCAAAGATTGCAAGATTGAAACTCAAAGATAGCAAGTTTGAAACTCAAAGATCGCATGATTGAAACTCAAAAATCGCAAGATTGAAACTCAAAGATCACAAGATTGAAACTCAAAGATCGCAAGAATGAAACCCAAAGATCGCAAAAATGAAACTAAAAGATCGCAAGATTGAAACTCAAAGAATGCAGGATTGAAACTCAAAGATCGCAAGATTGAAACTAAAAGATCGCACGATTGAAACCAAAAGATCACAATATTAAAACTGAAATATCGCAAGATTAAAACTCAAAGATCGCAAGATTGAAATTTAGAGATTGCAAGATTAAAACTCAAAGATCGCAAGATTGAAACTCAAAGATCGCAAGATTAAAACTCAAAGATAGCAAGATTGAACCACAAAGATCGCAAGTTTAAAACTCAAAGATCGCAAAATTGAAACTCAAAGATGGCAAGATTGAAACTCATAGATCATAAGACTGGAACTAAAAGAATGCAGGATTGAAACTCAAAGATCGCAAAATTGAAACTCAAAGATCGCAAGATTTAAACTCAAAGATAGCAAGATTGAAACTCAAAGATAGCAAGATTTAAACTCAAAGATAGCAACATTGAAACTCAAAGATAGCAAGATTGAAACTCAAAGATCACAAGATTGAAACTCAAAGATCGCAAGATTGAAACCAAAAGATCACAAGAATAAAACTCAAATATCGCAAGATTAAAACTCAAAGATCGCAAGATTGAAATTTAGAGATTGCAAGATTGAAACTTAAAGATCGCAAGATTGAAACTTAAAGATCGCAAGATTGAAACTCAAAGATAGCAAGATTGAACCACAAAGATCGCAAGTTTAAAACTCAAAGATCGCAAAATTGAAACTCAAAGATGGCAAGATTGAAACTTAAAGATCGCAAGACTGAAACTCAAAGATCGTAAGATTTAAAATCAAAGATTGCAAGATTGAAACTCAAAGATCGCAAGATTTAAACTCAAAGATAGCAAGATTGAAACTCAAAGATAGCAA
Organism: Stictocephala bisonia; assembly: GCA_035578905.1. Lineage (NCBI taxonomy): Eukaryota > Metazoa > Arthropoda > Insecta > Hemiptera > Membracidae > Stictocephala > Stictocephala bisonia. The sequence goes on from JAQJVL010003842.1 coordinate 29,874, forward strand.
GTTTGAAACTCAAAGATCGCATGATTGAAACTCAAAAATCGCAAGATTGAAACTCAAAGATCACAAGATTGAAATTCAAAGATCGCAAGATTAAAACTCAAAGATTACACGATTGAAACTCAAAGATCGCAAGATTGAAACTCAAAGATCGCAAAATTGAAACTCAAAGATCGCAAGTTTGAAACTCAAAAATGGCAAGATTGAAACTCAAACATTGCAGGATTCAAACTCAAAGATAGCAAGATTGAATCTCAAAGATTGCAAGATTGAAACTTAAAGATTGCAAGATTGAAACTCAAAGATCGCAAGATTAAAATTCAAAGATCGAACGATTGAAACTCAAAGATCGCAAGATTGAAACTCAAAGATCGCAAGATTGAAACTCAAAGATCGCAAGATTGAAACTCAAAGAACGCAAGATTGAAACTCAAAAATCGCAAGATTGAAACTCAAAGATCGCAAGATTGAAACTTAAATATAGCAAGATTGAAACTCAAAGATCGCAAGATTGAAATTCAAAGATAGCAAGTTTGAAACTAAAAGATCGCAAGATTGAAACTCAAAGATCGCAAGATTGAAACTCAAAGATCACAAGATTGAATTGTAAAGATCACAAGATTGAAACTCAAAGATCGCAAGATTGAAACTCAAAGATCGCAAGATTGAAACTCGAAGATCGCAAGATTGAAATTCAAAGATAGCAAGTTTGAAACTAAAAGATCGCAAGATTGAAACTCAAAGATCGCATGATTGAAACTCATAGATGGCAAGATTGAAATTCAAAGATCGCAAAATTGAAACTCAAAGATCGCAAGAATAAAACTCAAAGATGGCAAGATTTAAACTCAATTCGCAAGATTAAAACTCAAAGATGGCAAGATTAAAACTCAAAGATCGCAAGATTGAAACTCAAAGATCGCAAGAATTAAATTTAAAGATCGCAAGATTCAAACTCAAAGATCGCAAGATTGAAACTCAAAGATCGCAAGAATAAAACCCAAAGATCGCAAGAATGAAACTAAAAGATCACAAGATTGAAACTCAAAGAATGCAGGATTGAAACTCAAAGATCGCAAGATTGAAACTCAAAGATCGCAAGATTGAAACCAAAAGATCACAAGATTAAAACTCAAATATCGCAAGATTAAAACTCAAAGATCGCAAGATTGAAATTTAGAGATTGCAAGATTGAAACTCAAAGATCGCAAGATTGAAACTCAAAGATCGCAAGATTAAAACTCAAAGATAGCAAGATTGAACCACAAAGATCGCAAGTTTAAAACTCAAAGATCGCAAAATTGAAAATCAAAGATGGCAAGATTGAAACTCAAAGATCGCAAGACTGAAACTCAAAGATCGCAAGATTTAAAATCAAAGATTGCAAGATTGAAACTCAAAGATCGCAAGTTTAAAACTCAAAGATCGCATGATTGAAACTCAAAGATCGCAAGATTGAAACTCAAAGATCGCAAGATTGAAACTCAAAGATCGCAAGATTGAAACTCAAAGATCGCAAGATTGAAACTAAAAGATCGCAAGATTGAAACTCAAAGATTGCATGATTGAAACTCAAAGATCGCAAGATTGAAACTAAAAGATCGCAAGATTGAAACTCAAAGATCGCAAGATTGAAACTCAAAGATCGCAAGATTGAAACTCAAAGATCGCAAGATTGAAACTTAGAGATTGCAAGATTGAAACTCAAAGATCGCAAGATTGAAACTCAAAGATCGCAAGATTAAAACTCAAAGATAGCAAGATTGAACCTCAAAGATCGCAAGATTGAAACTCAAAGATCGCAAGATTGAAACTCAAAGATCGCAAGATTGAAACTCAAAGATCGAACGATTGAAACTCAAGGATCGCAAGATTGAAACTCAAAGATCGCAAGATTGAAACTCAAAGATCGCAAGATTAAAACTCAAAGATCGCAAGATTGAAACTCAAAGATCGCAAGATTGAAACTCAAAGATCGCAAGATTAAAACTCAAAGATCACAAGATTGAAACTCAAAGATCGCAAGATTGAAACTCAAAGATCGCAAGATTGAAACTTAAAGATAGCAAGATTGAAACTCAAAGATCGCAAGATTGAAACTCAAAGATCGCAAGATTGAAACTCAAAGATCACAAGATTGAAACTCAAAGATCACAAGATTTAAACTCAAAGATCGCAAGATTGAAACTCAAAGATCGCAAGATTGAAACTCGAAGATCGCAAGATTCAAATTCAAAGATAGCAAGTTTGAAACTAAAAGATCGCAAGATTGAAACTCAAAGATCGCATGATTGAAACTCATAGATGGCAAGATTGAAACTCAAAGATCGCAAGATTAAACCTCAAAGATCGCAAGAATTAAACTCAAAGATCGCAAGATTGAAACTCAAAGATCGCATGATCGAAACTCAAAGATAGCAAGATTCAAACTCAAAGATCGCAAGATTGAAACTCAAAGATCGCAAGAATGAAACCCAAAGATCGCAAGAATGAAACTAAAAGATCGCAAGATTGAAACTCAAAGAATGCAGGATTGAAACTCAAAGATCGCAAGATTGAAACTCAAAGATCGCAAGATTGAAACCAAAAGATCACAAGATTAAAACTCAAATATCGCAAGATTAAAACTCAAAGATCGCAAGATTGAAATTTAGAGATTGCAAGATTGAAACTCAAAGATCGCAAGATTAAAACTCAAAGATCGCAAGATTAAAACTCAAAGATAGCAAGATTGAACCACAAAGATCGCAAGTTTAAAACTCAAAGATCGCAGAATTGAAAATCAAAGATGGCAAGATTGAAACTCAAAGATCGCAAGATTGAAACTCAAAGATCGCAAGATTGAAACCAAAAGATCACAAGATTAAAAGTCAAATATCGCAAGATTAAAACTCAAAGATCGCAAGATTGAAATTTAGAGATTGCAAGATTGAAACTCAAAGATCGCAAGTTTGAAACTCAAAGATCGCATGATTGAAACTCAATAATCGCAAAATGAAAACTCAAAGATCAAAAGATTGAAATTCAAAGATCGCAAGATTGAAACTTAAAGATAGCAAGATTGAACCACAAAGATCGCAAGTTTAAAACTCAAAGATCGCAAAATTGAAACTCAAAGATGGCAAGATTGAAACTCAAAGATCGCAAGACTGAAACTCAAAGGTCGCAAGATTGAAACTAAAAGATCACAAAATTAAAACTCAAATATCGCAAGATTAAAACTCAAGGATCGCAAGATTGAAATTTAGAGATTGCAAGATTGAAACTCAAAGATCGCAAGATTGAAACTCAAAGATCACAAGATTAAAACTCAAAGATAGCAAGATTGAACCACAAAGATCGCAAGTTTAAAACTCAAAGATCGCAAAATTGAAACTCAAAGATGGCAGGATTGAAACTCAAAGATCCTAAGACTGAAACTCAAAGAATGCAGGATTGAAACTCAAAGATCGCAAGATTAAAACTCAAAGATCGCAAGATTTAAACTCAAAGATAGCAAGATTGAAACTCAAAGATCGCAAGATTGAAACTCAAAGATCGCAAGATTGAAACTCAAAGATCGCAAGATTAAAACTCAAAAATCGCAAGATTGAAACTAAAAGATCGCAAGATTGAAACTCAAAGATCGCAAGATTGAAACTTAAAGATAGCAAGATTGAAACTCAAAGATCGCAAGATTGAAACTCAAAGATAGCAAGATTGAACCACAAAGATCGCAAGTTTAAAACTCAAAGATCGCAAAATTGAAACTCAAATATAGCAAGATTGAAACTCAAAGATCGCAAGACTGAAACTCAAAGATCACAAGATTGAAATTCAAAGATCGCAAGATTGAAACTCAAAGATCGAACGATTGAAACTCAAAGATCGCAAGATTGAAACTCAAAGATCGCAAGATTGAAACTCAAAGATCGCAAGATTGAAACTCAAAGATCGCAAGATTGAAACTCAAAGATCGCAAGATTGAAACTCAAAGATCGCAAGAATTAAACTCAAAGATCGCAAGATTGAAACTCAAAGATCGCATGATCGAAACTCAAAGATAGCAAGATTCAAACTCAAAGATCGCAAGATTGAAACTCAAAGATCGCAAGAATGAAACCCAAAGATCGCAAGAATGAAACTAAAAGATCGCAAGATTGAAACTCAAAGAATGCAGGATTGAAACTCAAAGATCGCAAGATTGAAACTCAAAGATCGCAAGATTGAAACCAAAAGATCACAAGATTAATACTCAAATATCGCAAGATTAAAACTCAAAGATCGCAAGATTGAAATTTAGAGATTGCAAGATTGAAACTCAAAGATCGCAAGATTAAAACTCAAAGATCGCAAGATTAAAACTCAAAGATAGCAAGATTGAACCACAAAGATCGCAAGTTTAAAACTCAAAGATCGCAAAATTGAAAATCAAAGATGGCAAGATAGTAGTGAATTGGTGGGCGAAATAGACCCACTTTTACCTTTGGACCCAAGATGGCGGCGCAGTGGTACCAACCCTCCCCCCTCCCCCCTCAAATTTCCCTCAAATTCCCAAATTACCCTCCAATTTCCCTCACATTACCCCCAAATTACCCAATTTCCCTCACATTACCCACATTTCCACCCAATTTCCCTCACATTACCCCCAAATTACCCAATTTCCCTCACATTACCCACATTTCCACCCAAATCCCCTCACATTACCCAAATTTCCCCCCAAATTCCCTTGTTATACTATATAAAATACACTCTTAACCTAACTTTTTCCATATTATACTATATAAAATGAACTTTTTTGTCCAATATGGCGTCTTTCCCTCCCACAACAACTCACACCCCGTGAGAAAATTTCCTCCCCAAAATTCCCTCATCCAATATGGCGGTCTTTCCCTTGTTATACTATATAAAATACACTATAATAAATGTAAAAATATGACAACCGGATCCAATATGGCGTCTTTTTCTCCTAAAATTCCCTCCAAAAAGTCCTCATCCAATATGGTGGCCTTAGACTATATAAAATGAACTTTTTCTGTCCAATATGGCGTCTTTCCCTCCTAAAATTCCCTCCAAAAAGTCCTCATCCAATATGGCGGCCTTAGACTATATAAAATGAACTTTTTCTGTCCAATATGGCGTCTTTCCCTCCTAAAATTCCCTCCAAAAAGTCCTCATCCAATATGGCGGCCTTAGACTATATAAAATGAACTTTTTCTGTCCAATATGACGTCTTTCCCTCCCAAAATTCCCACCCAAAATTCCTCATCCAATATGGCGGACTTTATACTATAATAAATGTAAAAAGATGACCACCGGATCCAATATGGTGGTCTTTCCCTTCGTGTACTTCCGGCGACCGTCGGCTACCTTCGTACGCTCTTAGCCTATGATGCACACGTCGTCTGCTGGTCGGGCGCGCATGCGCGTTTACTCTACTCATATATACACTACTCCATATACTCTATGTGGCTGACGTGATCGTAGCGCACCTGGTGGCAAAACTTAGCACATCCTTTCGGAAACATGGCGCCTTCGGAAGGGAAGTCCCCGTGGGAAAATTCCCTCCCTCAAATTACCTCGGTATACTATACAAAATGCACTCTTAACCTTTCCCATCTCATACTATATAAAATGCAAAAGATGGTGGCCATTTACATATGTACTATATAAAATGCTTTCGTGTACTTCCGGCAACCGTCGGCTACCTTCGTACACGTCGTCTGCTGGTCTGACGCTCACCCAAATGCCACGCTCTGATTGGTTACCTCCCTACTTTACAAGTAATATTTCTCACACGTACTGTTAGACTACTTATTTAATTTTTCTCAAATTTTAACAAATACACAGATAACATACGCTCTTAGCTTTGGGTACTCATCCAAGGCTTCCTACACCGTTACCCCCCATATACTTATCTATCTAATCACAGATCATCCTCAAGCCCCTACTTAACACTCTAGACAACCCGCAATACACGTTTTTAATTAATTATTTATTCAAAATGAAGGAGCAATTCTTTTTATTTAATCTGTTTATAATTTGTAATACACTGTTAGCCTACCTATTTAATTAATTTTTTATTTAATTTATATCATTTTTTAATAAATACACTGTTAACCTAGCTTTATTATATAACATACACTGTTAGCCTACCTATTTAATTAATTTTTTATTTTATATTAAATACTCTGTTAACATGCGCTCTTACCTTCAACTACCATCTACTTCCGGTTAACTTCGTATTAACCCGACATCCTCTAAACCTAACACGCTAGCTTAACGCTCTTACCCATGCCTAACCGAACTATTCAACCTAAATTACTTTGCTCGGTGCCACCGACAGTACATTCAGTTCTCACACAACACAGGAACTGACCTCAATATTTTTTGCTATTTTAATTGGTACCAGACGGACTGCATATCAACCACATGTTAACCCTAGAGGTCAAGTTTAGTGATATATATGCATTTCCTCACAGATAGTCGTAGAATCCGACCATATCTGGTCTTTTATTAAACAAAACGAAAGAATTATTGGTATTATAGTCCCGTACTTTTAAAAAAAGAGAACAATAATAATTTATTTACACATTACGTTTTATTCAGTAAAATCAATCGATATTCTTGTTATTACCAATTATCATACGTAATACATAGAACCTTTTACAATAATTTGTGCTTTATATTTAAATTATTACGAGTAAACTTAATTTTAACAAAGTTTTATCAATTTGTTTTGTTGTAAATTCCATAATTTATAAAAATGCTAACACATTACATGTGTAATAATGAGAGATCGTACATCAAATTATACCGTATTTTCTAAAGTTTTTATAGTTTAGGTAGGATTTTAAACAATATGTATAGCATTTATAACCGAATTATTGTATGTTAACCAACCTAAACTTACAAATAACAATTATTATATCCACAAACACATGATAAATGAAGTGTAATAACCTCAAACACAAGATAATTCCTCACACTTTATATACACCATAGCAATACACTATTTACTGTATTTGAGACGTTAATCGTAGAGGTATGGGTCTTGAATGAATGTAGTCTTTGTTACTAACTAAGGCTGCTGGGACCCTTTGATATATCATCTATTAACAACACAATAGTCAGAGAAACTATGACATGGAACCCAAACCCCTTAAAATTTAGTTAAAATGTCCATAAATAGGGTTTTTGTGTACAAAATATGTTATAATTCCCTAAAAGCAATAAAATACAGTGTCATAACAACGATATTTGTCCTAAACATTAAAAATTCCTTTAAAATACTCTTATAGAACCCCAGTTTGAGCTCAAAACAACGTACAAAACTGATGTAACACTTGTAAATTAATTGTTTAACCTACATAGCTATTTAGTTGACTCCAAACATTTGACAAAGTGTAAGTACCCAATATGAATAAATTCTCTATAATGTTCACATTTTAAGCTTGATTTTAACAAAACCTGGTGCTATTGATTCTTTGCACATTAAACAAATAAACAAATAGTTAGTTGAAACGTCTCTGTTGTAGAAACCGTGGTATTAACAGTAAGAAAGTTTGGTTTCTTTTGACTATAATATACTCGATCAGAAAATGCATATACACCACTCCCAAAGACCCAAAAAATTGGGGGGAACTACTTACTGAAAAACACGGGCATTTTTTTCAGACCACATACCATTTCCGACAAACCCCCTAAAATAAAAACCCATTGAATTAACCATCCAATCCAAAACTAACTTTCAAAAAAACCAACACCCTCCTCCTGGATAAATAATCCCAACCCTAAAAACCTTAAACATAAAAAAACCTTTCATGTTGAACAAAAACATTCAGGGGATGAGCACCAAACCATCCCTAGTACACAAAAAAAACCTAAACTTAACATTTCCAAAAAAAAACCCATACTCAAAACACAACACCTCTGATAGATAATCCATTTAAAAATAAAAACCCCCATTTTAAAAATTAAGGGTTTAAACCCCCAACCTCAACCCTTTTCCAGGGTTTAAAAGCCACCAAACATCCCAAACCCCCCGGCCCAAAAACACCAAAAAACCCATAAACCTTTAAAAAAAAGTCCCCCGCAAACAAGACTAAAAAACAAACCAAAACAAACATTTATAGAAAAATCCACCAAAACCCACTACTTAAATTTTGGGATTGCACTAAAAATTTCATGGATGACCCCCCTAACCATACATACGTACCCCAATAAAAACTGCCCTTAAACAGTCCACCCCAAAAATCCCCCAAAACCAAAAACCCCTTTTGATAGTTAATCCACCAAAACCCACTACAAAAAAACCTATGATTGAAACTAAATTCATGGAGGGGACCACCAAAAACCTTACAAAATTTACACCAAAAAAACCATGACTTAACGTCCACTCAAAACAAAACTCAAAAAAACAACACCTCTGATAGTTTAATTTCCCCCCTAAACACTACTTTAAAACCCTATGATTGACACTCAACATTCATGGATGACCCCCTAACCATACATACGTACACCAAAAAACCCAATAAATTTAAACTTTCCACCCCAAACATATTTCAAAACAAAAAACCCCTTGATAGAAAAATCCCCTAAACACTACATAAAACCTAGGGAGGACATCAACATTCATGGAGGGAAAACCTAACCAACATACGTACCCCCAAAAAAACCATGATTTAAAACAGCCCACTCAACATACTCAAAAAAAAAACCACCTTGATGAAAACCACCTAAAAACTACATAAAACCTATGATTGAAAATCAAAAATTCTTTGGATGCCCACCTAACCATACATACGTACCCCAAAAAACCCCATGGACTTAACAGTCCACTCAAACATACTCAAAACCCCAACCCCTTTTGGGATAGATAACCCACCAAAAACACTACATAAACCTATGATTTTTGGGAACCCAACTCCAACAATTCAGGGGATTGTCCCAAACTAAAACCAAAATTTTCTTTTTGGCCCCCGGTAACCCCCAACCATAAAAACAAAAAAATGACTTAACAGTCCACTCAAAAATACTCAAAAACAAAACCTTTTGATAGATAATCCACCTAAACATTACTTTAAAACCTATGATTGACACTAACTTTCATGGAGGGACCCCCAAAACCATACATACGTACCCAAAAAACCCCAGGGAATTAACGTCCACTCAAACATCTCAAAACAAAAACACCTCTGATAGATAATCCCCCTTTAAAACACTTTTTTAAAACCCTTTAAATTGACATTTCAACATTCATGGATGACCCCCTAACCATACATACGTACCCAAATAAAACCATGATTTAAAAACGTCCACTAAAAACATATCAAAACCCCAACACTTGAAAAGATAATCCACCTAAAAATCATAAAAACCCTTTTGATTGACACTCAACATTCAGGGATGCCCAAACCAAACCCATACAAAAAGTACCCATAAAACCCCTTGATTTAAACGGTCCCACTAAAAACAACCCCAAAAACACAACCCTCTGATAGAAAAATTTAAACCTAAACATACATAAAACCTATGATTGACATCAACATTCATGGATGACCACCAAACCCCATTTACGTAACCTTTAAAAAACATGACTTAACAGTCCATTTCAAACATACCCCCAAAACACAACCCCTCTGATAGATAACCCACCTAAACAATACAAAAAACCCTTTATGTTTGACACTCCCCATTCATGGAGGGACCACCAAACCCAAATACAAAACTTTCCCCATAAAACCATGACTTAACAGCCCACCAATCATACTAAAAAACACAACCCCTCTGTTTAGAAAATTTCCCCACCAAAAACATACAAAAAACCTATGTTTGGGAATCAAGTTCTTTGGATGACCACCTAACCATACATCTTTACACCAAAAAAACCAGACTTAACAGTCCACTCAAACTACTAAAAACAAAAAACCCCTCTGATAGATAATCCCCCCTAAACACTACAAAAAAACCTATAAATTTGACACTAAAAAATTCATGGTGACCCCTAACCATACTTACGTAACCAAAAAACCATGACAAAAACAGTCCACTCAAACATACTAAAAAACCCAAAACCCCTCTGTTTGTTAATCCTTCTAAACATAAATAAAACCTATGATTGAAAACCCCAAAAAATTCATGGATTGACCCTTTTAAACCATACATAGGGTACACCAAAAAACCAGGGATTTTAAACAGTCCCCCCGCCTACCTCTGCCCCACAAATTCCTTAGGAAAAAACCTCCTCCCACCACTCTTCCTACGGGAAAAATTTCCTTGGAACTACCCATCCCCCATAAAAAACTATTGCTTCATATAATCATTTTTCCCAATTTTTTTTAACATTATTACCCCTGAAAGATGGGTTTTAAATATAGTTAAAGACCAAAATTTTTTCCAAAAATTTTTGTTTTCTCAAAAAATTATGAGAGGCTTTTGGTCAAAAAACATCCAAACGAAACTAGAAAATAAAAAATCAGCTAGTTTTTTCATAAAATTTGCTATACAACTAAAAAAATATGAGAAAAAATTGGTTTAAAAAAAAAATAAACCCAAAAGAAAAAATTAGGTTTAAAAACAATGGAACAGGAAAAAAATTAGGTTTAAAAAAAAATTTTAAAGAACGAAAAAATTAGGTTAAAAAAAAAAAAAAATTAAATAAAAAAAGAAAGGGGTTAAAAATTAAAACACGGGAAAAAGTTAGGTTAAAAAAATAAACCCATAAAAAAAGTTGGTTACCCAAACCCATCAAAAAAGAAGTCTAGAAAAACAACAAAAAAGGTTAAATTGTATCCTTATTTTTCCAAAAAATTTTGTTAAAAATTAACAAAAGCCCAAAAAAATGCCCCAATTTTATAAGTTTTGTTAATTTTAACTAAAACTTTTCTGATGTTTGCTAACCCTTTAAACTTTTTCTATGTTAAATTTTTTTTAAACCTAACTTTTTCTGTTTTCTTTTTTTTTAACCCCTTACTTTTTCTATTTTTCTTTTTTTTTTTTTTTTAACCCTAATTTTTTCTGTTCTCATTTTTTTTAAAACCCTAATTTTTTTGTTCTCATTTTTTTTTAAAACAAATTTTTTTTCTGTGTTCTTTTTTTTTAAAAACCTAATTTTTTTCATATTTTTTTAGTTGATAGCGGGAATTTTTATGAAAACTGTGATTTTTATTTTCTATTTTTTCGTTTGGATGTTTTCGCCCAAAGGGGATCCTTTTTTTTAGGAAAACTAAATTTTAGGAAACACTTTAGGTCTTTGCTATTTTAAACCTATCTTACAGGGGAAATAATTTTATTTTAAAAAATGATTTTATAAATGAAATTAGTGTTTTTAGGGGTGGATTGGGTAGTTCTCAAGGGATTTGTCTGTGGGGTGATTTGGGTGGGGAGGGGGTTTTGTCCAAAGGAATTGTGTGTGCAGGGGTTTTGGGGGGGTTGGAAACTGTTAAAGTCATGGTTTTTGGGGTTGTCCGTATTTTGGGTTAGGGGGGTCATCCAGGGGAATTTTGGGTTTGGTTCAATCTTAGGTTTTATGTAGTTTTTTTAGGGGGGTTTATTATAGAGGTGTTGTTTTTTTGGGTTTTATGTTTGAGTGGAAACTGTTAAGTAAGGGTTTTTTATGGTTGTACTTATGTAGGTTTTAGGGGGTTTCACCCTTTGAATTTTTGAGGGGTCAATCATAGGGTTTTATGTATTTGTTTAGGTGGATTTTTCTATCAGAGGTGTTGTGTTTTGAGTATGTTTGAGTGGACTGTTAAGTCAGGGTTTTTTTGGTGTACGTTTTTTAGGGTTAGGTGGTCAACCCATGAATGTTGGGTGTAAACATAGGTTTTAGGGTATTGTTTTGGTGGATTATCTATCAGGGGTTTTTTGTGTTTTGAGTATGTTTGAGGGGGACGTTAAGTCTTTTTTTTTTGGTTTTACTTTATGTATGGTTAGGTGGTCATCCTTGGAATGTTGGTGTCAATCAGGGGGTTTTATGAAAGTGTTTAGGTGGATTATTATCAGGGGGTGTTGTTTTTTTGAGTATGTTTGAGGGGAAACTGTTAAGTCATTTTTTTAGGGTGTACGTATGTATGGTTTGGGGGTTTCATCCATGAATTTTTGAGTGTCAATCTTTAGGTTTTATTTAGTGTTTAGGTGGTTTAATCTATCTAAAAGGCGGGGTTGTTTTTTTTAAAGAAAGTTTGGTGGACGTTAAGTCAGGGTTTTTTTGGGTGTACTTTATTTTTTAGGGTTAGGTGTCACCCATGAATTTTGGTGTCAATCATGGTTTTTTGTTTGTTTAGGTGGATTTTTTTATCAGAGGGGTTGTTTTTTTGAGTATGTTTGAGGGACTTTTTTAAGTCTTGGTTTTAGGGTTTGTACGATGTATGGTTAGGTGGTCATCCAATGAATGTTGAGTGTCAATCATGGGTTTTTTATGTGTGTTTAGGTTTTTTAAATCTATCGAGGTTTGTGTTTTGAGTTTTTTTTTGAGGGGGAACTTTTAAAAGTCATGGTTTATGGTGTAGTATGTATGGTTGGTGGTCATCCATGAATGTTGAGTGTCAATCATAGGTTTTATTTTAGTGTTTAGGTGGATTATTATCAGAGGTGTTGTTTTTTGAGTTTGTTTGAGTGGCTTTTTAAGTCATTTTTTTATGGTGTACTATGTATGGTTTGGGGTTGGTTTCATCCATGAATGTTGAGTGTCAATCATAGGTTTTATGTAGTTTTTAGGTGGTTTTTTCTATCAAAAGGTGTTGTGTTTTGGTATTTTTGGGAGGGGACTTTTAAGTCATTTTTTTTTTTGGTGTAGTATTTTCATGGTTGGGTTTGGTCATCCATAAATTTGTTGAGTGTAAATCTTAGGTTTTATGAAAGTGTTTAGGGGGAAATTATCTATCAGGGGTGTTGTGTTTTGAGTAGGTTTGGGGTGGATTGTTAAGTCATGGTTTTTTGGTGTACGAAATGTATGGTTAGGGTGGTCTTTCCAAATGAATTTTTGAGTGTAAATTCATAGGTTTTATGTAGGGGTTTAGGGGGAAATTATCTATCAGAGGGGGTTGTTTTTTTGGGGTATTTTTTGGTGGACTGTTTAAGTCATTTTTTTTTTGGTTTGTACTTTTTGTATGGTTAGGTGGTCATCCAGGGAATTTTGAGTGTCAATCATGGGTTTTTATGTAGTGTTCAGGGGGTTAAATCTTTAGAGGTGTTGTGTTTTGAGTATGTTTGAGTGGACTTTTAAATTTCCATGGTTTTATGGTGTACGTAGGGTATGGTTAGGTGGGCAATCCATAAAATTTTTGGAGTGTCAATCATAGGTTTTATGAAGTGTTTAGGTGGTTTTATCTATCAGAGGGGGTTGTGTTTTGAGTATGTTTGAGGGGGACTTTTTAATTTCAGGGTTTTTTTGGGGTTTTTAGTATGTATGGTTAGGGGGTCACCCCATGAATTTTGAGTGTAAATCTTTTGTTTTATGTAGTTTTTTAGGTGGATTATCTATCAGTTTTTGTTGTGTTTTGAGTTTGTTTGAGTGGACTTTTAAGCCCTTTTTTTTAGGGGTGTACTTATGTTGGTTAGGTGGTCATCCATAAATTGTTGGGGTCAATCTTTGGTTTTTTATGTAGTGTTTAGGTGGTTTTATCTATCAGAGGTGTTGTGTTTTGAGTATTTTTTGAGGGGGACTTTTTAAGTCATGGTTTAGGGTTTGTAGTATGTATGGTTAGGTGGTCACCCAAGGGGAATGTTGGTGTCAATCATAGGTTTTATGTAGTGTTTTAGGGGGGATTATCTATCAGAGGTGTTGGTTTTGGTATTTTTTTGAGGGGCTGTTAAGTCATGGTTTTTTGGTGTAGTATTTTTGGGGTTAGTTGGTCTCCTTTGGAATCTTGAGTGTCAATCATGGGTTTTTATGTGTGTTTAGGTGGATTATTTTATCAGAGGTGTTGTGTTTTGTTTTATTGTTTGAAGTGGACTTTTTAAGTCAGGGTTTTTATGGTGTACGTATGTATGGTTAGGTGTTTTTCATCCATGAATGTTGATTTGTCAATCATAGGTTTTTTATGTGTGTTTACATGGATTATCTATCGGGAGGTTTTGTGTTTTGGTATTTTTTGAGTGGACTTTTTAAGTCTTTGGTTTTTAGGTTTGTACGTATGTATTTTTAAAGGTGCTCACCCAATGAATGTTGAGTGTCAATCATGGGTTTTTTTGTGGGGTTTTAGGTGGATTATCTACCCAAAAGGTGTTGTTTTTGGGGTTGTTTAAAGGGGGAATGTTAATTTCAGGGTTTTTTATGATGTGTCGGTAGGGGTATGTGGTCTGTAAAGAGGCCTGTGGTTCGAAAGGGTTGGTTCTCCATGTTTTTGGGGTTTCTTTGGGGGGTGGGTTAGCTTTTTCTGTTCGAGTTTATTTTAGTCAAAAAAAAACCAAAAAATTTTTCTTACTGTTAATACCACGGTTTCTAAAAACAGGGGACTTTTTTAAATTTAACTATTTGTTTATTTTTTAATGTGCAAAGAATCAATAGCACCAGGGTTTTTTTTAAAAACAAGCTTAAAAATTTTAACATTATAGGAAAATTTTTTCATATTGGGACTTACACTTTGTCAAATGTTTGGAGTCCCCTAAATAGCTATGTAGGTTAAACAAAAAATTTTTCAAGTGTTACCTTTAGTTTTGTTTCGTTGTTTTGAGCTCAAACTGGGGTTCTATAAGAGATTTTAAGGAATTTTTTTTTGTTTAGGACAAATAAACGTTGTTATGACACTGTTTTTTATTGCCTTTTAGGGATTTTATAAATTTTTTTTTTGTACACCAAATAAACCCCATTTAAGGGGCATTTTAACTAAATTTTTAAAGGGGTTTGGGTTCCCCTGTCATAGTTTCTCTGGATTTGTGTTGTTAAAAAGTTTATTATCAAAGGGTCAGCCGCCTTAGTTAGTAACAAAGACTACATTCATTCAAGACCCCTACCTCTACGATTAACGTCCCCAAAAACAGTTTAAAAAGTTTTTTTGCTATGGGGGTATATAAAGGGGTGAGGAATTTTTTTGTTTTTTTGAGGTTTATTTTCCTTCATTTTTCATGGTTTGTGGAGTAAATAATTGTTAAATTTTTAAGTTTAAAGGTTTTGGGTTTAACATACAAATTAAATTTTTGGGTTTTAAATTGCTATACATATTGTTTAAAAACCCACCTAAACTATAAAAACTTTAGAAAAAAACGGTTTTAATTTGATGTACGAAACTCCCCATTATTACACATTTTTAAAGTTTTTAGCAAATTTTTTAAATTATGGAATTTTACAACAAAAAAAAATTGGGTTAAAAATTTGTTAAAAATTTAAATTTTCTCGTAATAATTTAAAAAATAAAGACAAATTATTTTAAAAGGTTCTTTGTATTACGTTAAAGATAATTGGTAATAAAAAAGAAAATCGATTGATTTTTTTCTGAATAAAAAAGTAATGTGTAAAATAAATTATTATTGTTTTTCTTTTTTTTTAAAAAAACGGGGGGCTAAAAATTCCCAATTTAAATTTTTTTGTTTTTTTTTAATAAAAAGACCAAAATATGGGGCGGATTTTTACGGGTATCTGTGAGGGGAAAAAGCATATATTTTAAATTAAAAATTGGGCCTCTTGGGTTAACATTTTGGTTGGGTTTGCAGTCCGTTTTTGGTACCAATTAAAATAGCAAAAAATATTTTAGGTCCCGTTCCCCGTGTTGTGTGAGAACTGTTTTTACTGTCGGGGGCACCAGCAAAAATAATTTTTGGTTTTAATTTGTTCGGTTTTGGCATTTGGGGAAGGCGTTAAGCTAGCGTGTTTGGTTTAGAGGATGTGGGTTTTACGAAGTTAAACCCGGGAAATAGATGGTTTGTTGAAGGTAAGAGGCAATGTTAAAGGGGTTTTTTAATATAAAATAAAAAAATTAATTTTAAAAAGGTAGGCTAACGTGTATGTTATATAATTTTAAAAATTGGTTAACCCGGTTTTATTTTATTAAAAAATGATTAAAAAATTAAATAAAAAATTAATTTTAAAAAGGTAGGGGTAACCCGTGTATTACAAAATTATAAAAAAGATAAAAAAAAAAATTGCTCCTTCCCTTTTGAATAAATAATTAATTAAAAAAAGTGTATTTTGGGGGTTTTCTAGAAATGTTAAGTGGGGCCTTTAGGATGTCTTTTGATTGATAGATAAGTATATGGGGGTGGTAACGGTTTTTAGGAAGCCTTGGTGAGTACCCCAAACTAAGAGCGTAAAGTTATCTGTGTATTTGTTAAAATTTTAGGAAAAAATTTAAAAAAGTAGTCAACAGTACGTTTTGAGAAAAAATTATTTGTTTAAAGTAGGGAAAGGGAAACCCAAACAGCCCCTGGGGATTTGGGGGTGTGCGTCAGAAACCCGCGGGCGGGGTGTACGAAAAGGGAGCCGGGCGGGTTTCCGGAAGTACACGAAAAGCATTTTTTATATTGGGACATATGTAAAAGGCCGCCATCTTTAGCATTTTATTTTTGTATGAGGGTGGGAATAGTGCATTTTGTATAGTTTTGCCCAGGGAATTTAGGGGGGGGAATTTTCCCCCGGGGGGCTTCCCCTTCCAAAAAAAAAAAAAAAAAAAAAAAAAAAAAAAGGGGCCCTGTTTCCGAATGGAAAGTGGGTTTTGTTTTGCCAACCCGGTCCGTAAAGATGGGTTTCGGCCCCATTTTTGTATATGGGGAAAAATTTTAAATTTTTTTATAGTGTATGGAATTTAAATTTGTTAAATTTTTTAAAAAATGGTAGAGTAACAAGGGGGGGCTGCGTGCCCGACCAGCAGACGACGGTGCTTTATAGGCTAAGGGGGTACGAAAGGGAGCCCAAAGGTTTGCCGGAAAAATACCCGCCATCTTGGTTTCCCTTGTCAAACTTTTTAAATTTATTTTTAGTGTAAAAATCCCCCCAATTGGGGTAAGGAATTTTGGAGGGATTTTGGGGTTTTGGGGAAAAAACGTTTATTTTGGACAAAAAAGTTTCCCCTTTTTTATTGTATATCATGGAAAAAAAACGCCATATTTGGGCCAAAAAAAAGTGAATTTTATATGTCTAAAATGGGAAAAAAATGCCATATTTGGGGGAAAAAAGTGAAATTTTTTATAGTATAACATGGAAAAAAACGCCTTTTTGGGGCAAAAAAAATCCCTTTTTTTATAGTTAACAAGGGAAATTTTTTGGGGGGAAAAGTGGGTAATGTTTAGGGAAAATTTTAGGGGGGAAAAGTGGGAAATTGGGGAAATTAGAGGGAAATTTGGGGGTTTTTTTGGGGGGAATGTGTGGGAAATTTGAGGGAAAAAACGGGGAAAAATTTTAGGGAAATTTGGGTTTAATTTTTTGGGGGGAAAAGTGAGGGGGGTTTTTTGGGGGAATTTTTAGGGGGGAAATTTTAGGGAAATTTGGGGTTTTTAGGGAAAAATTTGGGGTTTGGAAATTTGGCGGGGAATTTTAGGTTAGGGAAAAAATTAGGTTAGGAAATTTTGTGGGGGGAAAAGGGGTGCCCCCCATCTTGGAAAAGTCAGTGACCGCTCTCGACCCAAACAGAGGCCAGGAAAGTGGGGCCAAAGGTCAATTTGGCCGGAAATCCCCTTTTTTGACGGCATTTGCCCCATCTTTTCCTACTCAAAATTGAAATCAAAAATCGCAAGATTGAAACTAAAGTTTGCAAGTTAAAAAACCAAAAAATCACAAGATTAAAAAATCAAATATTTGCAAGATTAAAAATCAAAAATCGCAAGATGAAATTTAGGATTGCAAAAATTTAAAAATCAAAGATCGCCAAATTTTTTAAACTTTAAAGATCGCATGATTGAAACTCAATAATCGCCCAAAATTGAAAAATCAAAGATCAAAAGATTTTAAATTCAAAGATCGCAAAAATTTTAAACTTTAAAAAATAGCAAGATTTTACCACAAAAATCGCAAGTTTTTAAAAAAAAAAAAGATCGCAAAATTTAAAAAT
The DNA here is from genome assembly GCA_035578905.1 of Stictocephala bisonia. NCBI lineage: Eukaryota > Metazoa > Arthropoda > Insecta > Hemiptera > Membracidae > Stictocephala > Stictocephala bisonia. The sequence continues at coordinate 47,834 of JAQJVL010003842.1, forward strand.
CAAAGGGTGGCCCAAAATTGAAACTCAAGATCGCAAGACTGAAAAATCAAAGGTCACAAGATTGAAAATAAAAAATACAAAATTAAAACTCAAATTTTCGCAAGGGTTAAAACTCAAGGGGTCGCAAGATTGAAATTTTTGAGATTGCAAGATTGAAAACTCAAAAATCGCCCAAAATTGAAATTTAAAGATACAAAATTAAAAACCAAAAAAAATTGGGTCGCAAGTTTAAAACTCAAAGATCGCAAAATTGAAACTCAAAGATGGCAAGATTGAAACTCATAGATCATAAGACTGGAACAAAAAGAATGCAGGATTGAAACTCAAAGATCGCAAAATTGAAACTCAAAGATCGCAAGATTTAAACTCAAAGATAGCAAGATTGAAAATCAAAGATAGCAAGATTTAAACTCAAAGATAGCAAGATTGAAACTCAAAGATAGCAAGATTGAAATTCAAAGATCACAAGATTGAAACTCAAAGATCGCAAGATTGAAACCAAAAGATCACAAGATTAAAACTCAAATATCGCAAGATTAAAACTCAAAGATCGCAAGATTGAAATTTAGAGATTGCAAGATTGAAACTTAAAGATCGCAGAACTAAAGTTCGCAAGATTGAAACTCAAAGATCGCAAGATTGAAACTCAAAGATAGCAAGATTGAACCACAAAGATCGCAAGTTTAAAACTCAAAGATCGCAAAATTGAAACTCAAAGATGGCAAGATTGAAACTTAAAGATCGCAAGACTGAAACTCAAAGATCGTAAGATTTAAAATCAAAGATTGCAAGATTGAAACTCAAAGATCGCAAGATTTAAACTCAAAGATAGCAAGATTGAAACTCAAAGATAGCAAGTTTGAAACCCAAAGATCGCATGATTGAAACTCAAAAATCGCAAGATTGAAACTCAAAGATCACAAGATTGAAATTCAAAGATCGCAAGATTGAAACTCAAAGATTACACGATTGAAACTCAAAGATCGCAAGATTGAAACTCAAATATCGCAAGATTGAAACTTAAAGATCGCAAGATTGAAACTCAAAGATCGCAAGATTGAAACTCAAAGATCGCAAAATTGAAACTCAAAGATCGCAAGATTGAAATTCAAAAATAGCAAGATTGAAACTCAAAGATTGCAAGATTCAATTTCAAAGATAGCAAGATTGAATCTCAAAGATTGCAAGATTGAAACTTAAAGATTGCAAGATTGAAACTCAAAGATCGCAAGATTATAACTCAAAGATCGAACGATTGAAACTCAAGGATCGCAAGATTGAAACTCAAAGATCGCCAGATTGAAACTCAAAGATCGCAAGATTGAAACTCAAAGATCGCAAGATTGAAACTCAAAGATCGCAAGATTGAAACTCAAAGATCGCAAGATTAAAACTCAAAGATCGCAAGATTGAAACTCAAAAATCGCAAGATTGAAACTCAAAGATCGCAAGATTGAAACTTAAAGATAGCAAGATTGAAACTCAAAGATCGCAAGATTGAAACTCAAAGATCGCAAGATTGAAACTCAAAGATCACAAGATTGAAACTCAAAGATCACAAGATTGAAACTCAAAGATCGCAAGATTGAAACTCAAAGATCGCAAGATTGAAACTCAAAGATCGCAAGATTGAAACTCAAAGATCGCAAGATTGAAACTAAAGATCGCAAGATTGAAACTCAAAGATCGCAAGATTGAAACTCAAAGATAGCAAGATTGAAACTCAAAGATCGCAAGATTGAAACTCAAAGATCGCAAGATTGAAACTCAAAGATCGCAAGATTGAAACTCAAAGATAGCAAGATTGAAACTCAAAGATCGCAAGATTGAAACTCAAAGATCGCAAGATTGAAACTCAAAGATCGCAAGATTGAAACTCAAAGATCGCAAGATTGAAACTCAAAGATCGCAAGATTGAAACTCAAAGATCGCAAGATTGAAACTCAAAGATCGCAAGATTGAAACTCAAAGATCGCAAGATTGAAACTCAAAGATCGCAAGATTGAAACTCAAAGATCGCAAGATTGAAACTCAAAGATCGCAAGATTGAAACTTAAAGAATGCAGGATTGAAACTCAAAAATCGCAAGATTGAAAGTCAAAGATAGCAAGATTGAAACTAAAAAATAGCAAGATTGAAACTCAAAGATCTCAAGATTGAAACTAAAAGATCGCAAGATTGAAAATCAAAGATCGCCCCAATCAAAGAATGAGACCCAAAGATCGCAAGATTGAAACTCAAAGATCGAAGGATTGAAACTCAAAGAATGCAGGATTGAAACTCAAAGATCGCAAGATTGAAACTCAAAGATCGCAAGATTGAAACTCAAAGATCGCAAGATTGAAACTTAAAGATAGCAAGATTGAACCACAAAGATCGCAAGTTTAAAACTCAAAGATCGCAAAATTGAAACTCAAAGATGGCAAGATTGAAACTCAAAGATCGCAAGACTGAAACTCAAAGATCGCAAGATTGAAACCAAAAGATCACAATATTAAAACTGAAATATCGCAAGATTAAAACTCAAAGATCGCAAGATTGAAATTTAAGATCGCAAGATTGAAACTCAAAGATCGCAAGATTGAAACTGAAAGATCGCAAGATTGAAACTCAAAAATCGCAAGATTGAAACTCAAAGATCGCAAGATTGAAACTTAAAGATAGCAAGATTGAAACTCAAAGATCGCAAGATTGAAACTCAAAGATCGCAAGATTGAAACTTAAAGATCACAATATTGAAACTCAAAGATCACAAGATTGAAACTCAAAGATCGCAAGATTTAAACTCATAGATGGCAAGATTGAAATTCAAAGATCGCAAGATTGAAACTCAAAGAATGCAGGATTGAAACTCAAAGATCGCAAGATTGAAACTAAAAGATCGCACGATTGAAACCAAAAGATCACAATATTAAAACTGAAATATCGCAAGATTAAAACTCAAAGATCGCAAGATTGAAATTTAGAGATTGCAAGATTAAAACTCAAAGATCGCAAGATTGAAACTCAAAGATCGCAATATTAAAACTCAAAGATAGCAAGATTGAACCACAAAGATCGCAAGTTTAAAACTCAAAGATCGCAAAATTGAAACTCAAAGATGGCAAGATTGAAACTCATAGATCATAAGACTGGAACAAAAAGAATGCAGGATTGAAACTCAAAGATCGCAAAATTGAAACTCAAAGATCGCAAGATTTAAACTCAAAGATAGCAAGATTGAAAATCAAAGATAGCAAGATTTAAACTCAAAGATAGCAAGATTGAAACTCAAAGATAGCAAGATTGAAACTCAAAGATCACAAGATTGAAACTCAAAGATCGCAAGATTGAAACCAAAAGATCACAAGATTAAAACTCAAATATCGCAAGATTAAAACTCAAAGATCGCAAGATTGAAATTTAGAGATTGCAAGATTGAAACTTAAAGATCGCAAGATTGAAACTCAAAGATCGCAAGATTGAAACTCAAAGATAGCAAGATTGAACCACAAAGATCGCAAGTTTAAAACTCAAAGATCGCAAAATTAAAACTCAAAGATGGCAAGATTGAAACTTAAAGATCGCAAGACTGAAACTCAAAGATCGTAAGATTTAAAATCAAAGATTGCAAGATTGAAACTCAAAGATCGCAAGATTTAAACTCAAAGATAGCAAGATTGAAACTCAAAGATAGCAAGTTTGAAACCCAAAGATCGCATGATTGAAACTCAAAAATCGCAAGATTGAAACTCAAAGATCACAAGATTGAAATTCAAAGATCGCAAGATTGAAACTCAAAGATTACACGATTGAAACTCAAAGATCGCAAGATTGAAACTCAAATATCGCAAGATTGAAACTTAAAGATCGCAAGATTGAAACTCAAAGATCGCAAGATTGAAACTCAAAGATCGCAAGATTGAAACTCAAAAATCGCAAGATTGAAACTCAAAGATCGCAAGATTGAAACTTAAAGATAGCAAGATTGAAACTCAAATATCGCAAGATTGAAACTCAAAGATCGCAAGATTGAAACTTAAAGATCACAATATTGAAACTCAAAGATCACAAGATTGAAACTCAAAGATCGCAAGATTTAAACTCATAGATGGCAAGATTGAAATTCAAAGATCGCAAGATTGAAACTCAAAGAATGCAGGATTGAAACTCAAAGATCGCAAGATTGAAACTAAAAGATCGCACGATTGAAACCAAAAGATCACAATATTAAAACTGAAATATCGCAAGATTAAAACTCAAAGATCGCAAGATTGAAATTTAGAGATTGCAAGATTAAAACTCAAAGATCGCAAGATTGAAACTCAAAGATCGCAATATTAAAACTCAAAGATAGCAAGATTGAACCACAAAGATCGCAAGTTTAAAACTCAAAGATCGCAAAATTGAAACTCAAAGATGGCAAGATTGAAACTCATAGATCATAAGACTGGAACAAAAAGAATGCAGGATTGAAACTCAAAGATCGCAAAATTGAAACTCAAAGATCGCAAGATTTAAACTCAAAGATAGCAAGATTGAAAATCAAAGATAGCAAGATTTAAACTCAAAGATAGCAAGATTGAAACTCAAAGATAGCAAGATTGAAATTCAAAGATCACAAGATTGAAACTCAAAGATCGCAAGATTGAAACCAAAAGATCACAAGATTAAAACTCAAATATCGCAAGATTAAAACTCAAAGATCGCAAGATTGAAATTTAGAGATTGCAAGATTGAAACTTAAAGATCGCAAGATTGAAACTCAAAGATCGCAAGATTGAAACTCAAAGATAGCAAGATTGAACCACAAAGATCGCAAGTTTAAAACTCAAAGATCGCAAAATTGAAACTCAAAGATGGCAAGATTGAAACTTAAAGATCGCAAGACTGAAACTCAAAGATCGTAAGATTTAAAATCAAAGATTGCAAGATTTAAACTCAAAGATCGCAAGATTTAAACTCAAAGATAGCAAGATTGAAACTCAAAGATAGCAAGTTTGAAACCCAAAGATCGCATGATTGAAACTCAAAAATCGCAAGATTGAAACTCAAAGATCACAAGATTGAAATTCAAAGATCGCAAGATTGAAACTCAAAGATTACACGATTGAAACTCAAAGATCGCAAGATTGAAACTCAAATATCGCAAGATTGAAACTTAAAGATCGCAAGATTGAAACTCAAAGATCGCAAGATTGAAACTCAAAGATCGCAAAATTGAAACTCAAAGATCGCAAGATTGAAATTCAAAAATAGCAAGATTGAAACTCAAAGATTGCAAGATTCAATTTCAAAGATAGCAAGATTGAATCTCAAAGATTGCAAGATTGAAACTTAAAGATTGCAAGATTGAAACTCAAAGATCGCAAGATTATAACTCAAAGATCGAACGATTGAAACTCAAGGATCGCAAGATTGAAACTCAAAGATCGCCAGATTGAAACTCAAAGATCGCAAGATTGAAACTCAAAGATCGCAAGATTGAAACTCAAAGATCGCAAGATTGAAACTCAAAGATCGCAAGATTAAAACTCAAAGATCGCAAGATTGAAACTCAAAAATCGCAAGATTGAAACTCAAAGATCGCAAGATTGAAACTTAAAGATAGCAAGATTGAAACTCAAAGATCGCAAGATTGAAACTCAAAGATCGCAAGATTGAAACTCAAAGATCACAAGATTGAAACTCAAAGATCACAAGATTGAAACTCTAAGATCGCAAGATTGAAACTCAAAGATCGCAAGATTGAAACTCGAAGATCGCAAGATTGAAATTCAAAGATAGCAAGTTTAAAACTAAAGGATCGCAAGATTGAAACTCAAAGATCGCATGATTGAAACTCATAGATGGCAAGATTGAAACTCAAAGATCGCAAGATTGAAACTCAAAGATCGCAAGATTTAAAATCAAAGACTGCAAGATTGAAACTCAAAGATAGCAAGTTTGAAACTCAAAGATCGCATGATTGAAACTCAAAAATCGCAAATTGAAACTCAAAGATCACAAGATTGAAATTCAAAGATTGCAAGATTGAAACTCAAAGATCAAACGATTGAAACTCAAAGATCGCAAGATTGAAACTCAAAGATCGCAAGATTGAAACTCAAAGATCGCAAGATTGAAAATCAAAGATCGCAAGAATGAGACACAAAGATCGCAAGATTG